>PVKP010030812.1:0-27649 GCA_004027715.1 Plecturocebus donacophilus
ATCTCTTCCTTTCTTTCTCTTTCATTCTTTTTTCTTTCTTTTGCTGTTTCTTTCTTTCTCCTTTTCTCTCTTTTTCTAAAATCTCTTCCTTTCTTTTTCTTTTTTTCTTTCTTTTGCTCTTTCTCCTTTTCTCTTTTTCTAAAAAAAAAAAAATGAATGACTTTACTATTGATAGAGCAGTTTTCATTGGGAAACCTCAATACAGCAATGGCTAATAAAGGCAGGTAGCACACCTGTATAAAAAAGAAAAAATGAAAAAGCCACGTAGAATGACATGTTAAATATAGCAAAATTAATTTAATTCTAAAAGGGCACGAAAAGAATGCTGATAGACACATAATGTATGCAAATCTATGCAAATTTTGATACCAATTATGCAGAAAAGGATTGGGTGACATTTCCAAAGACCAGCCATGCTCTAAGCTGTCACCTGCCAGCTTGCTTCTCTCTGGAGTCAGATTAAGACCAGATGGCAGGAATTAGAAACCAAGAAAACTCCTCCCTTGAACCTTCACCTTCAAGTCTAATTTAAGCATCTGCAAGCTTTGAAGTGGTGGGACTAGTTTGGTTAGCATTCAAGAGCCCTTTTAGGAGTTGCAGAAGGGCATTGATTCAGGAAACAATAATACCTGACCATGCGGACTCTGCTAGGCTCTTGCATGGCCTCCTGAGGTAATGTCTATAAAATGCTTAGACCATCTTAGAATAAGACAGCTTTATGTATTGCTAGAAAAACAGCAAAACAGAATGCTTCATAAAATAAAAGATTCCATTTCCTTTAAGGGGATAAATTACAATTGTGCACCTGCACACATATACACACTCACACACACACACACACAGACACACACACACTATCACCTTACAATGGAGCTAGTACTATTTCTCTACAGAACCCCTCTCTTGCCCTGTTCAGGCTTAGCAGCAGATCACTTGCACAGTGTTGACTGCAGCTCCTTCCTTCATAAGCGTGTTCCCTCTAGACCACTGAGTCAGCGTCATTATCCAAATAAACATCTGCTACATTTTGTTGTTAGCAATGATAATGACTAGCTGGGGTCACTAAGGATGGGCTTAACGCACACCATCCAAATGGAAAATTTGAGAAAATTGGAAGCTTTAGAAAGAGTGCAATTGTGCTTTCTTCCCTATTTACTTTTAAAAATAAAACTCTGCCTTATATTAAAGTCATTCTGTTTTGTTACAGTGCTCCAGCCTGGGGATTTACAGAGTCCAGTGTATTCCAAAGCATTGTTGGACACAAGATGGGGGTTACAAGCCTGATCCATAGACTTTGGAGGGTCTCTAAAAGCCTGCAAAGAGTAGGAGGAATGCAAGGTCCTAGCTGATAACCTTGGGACTGATAAAGGGTGCTAGAATGAAGTACCTTCTCTTGGGGACTTGGGAAGTTAGGGCTTCTCCAGCAGATCAGTGTGGGAGGTCTGCAAGCTGGAAGGGAGAAGTTAGGATGCTCTGAGCTGTGTCTCACCATGGATCTGGCACAAAAGCTGGCCCTCACTAAGTCAGTTTTTTGGAAACTCCCCACAGGAGGATCCTGTGGTGTGAGGTCTGAGCATACGCTGAAATGGCCATGGGGATAATAATCGCTTTATCTGATGGGAAGCAGAAGCTTTTCTGAAAACGAGTCCTGTATTTTCTATTGTTGTGACCAGGAAGCTCAAAGCATTCCATATGTCTCAGAAGCAAATGGCATATACTGGAGTTATATTAAACTCTAGAGCAACTTCTGAAGTCAGTTTTCTCAGGCCCAGAATCTACTGTTGGGGACTATGAAAAACTGTTTTCTGAATGACGAGTTAATTTATTTCCTAAACTTAATTTCAACATACAACTAGCACATATTGCAAGAGGCAACGTGCTTAGCCCCATGAGTTAAATAGATGCTTCAGCAAACTCAGGCAGGTGAACTCAGAAAACAACTCTTAGAGCAGACTGTGTGTGTGTGTGCATGTGCGCGCGTGTGTGTGTGTTCTAGACAGCAGAGCAGGGATGGCATCCATCTGTAGAAAGAAGTAGGTACTCATTACCTTTGAGCTTTTCTTCACTTTGACATTTGGAGGAGTTCTTGACTTTTCTTCATCCTTCTGAAATCCCAGTGCTTCCTCCAGGGTTTTTTTTCCTAAGGGTGTAATTTCTTGGAAGAGACAAATGTCTTTATTTCCTGAACTGCTGGGGCTTGTCCCTGACTGGGAAGAAGAGTGTAAATCAACTATGCCAATTGTGGGGCTGAAGACCAGGAAGTGCTTTGTAGGCATTAAGAGCTTCACAGATTTTTAGAACTAATGCATGTTATATGAGTTTTATATGCAAAATTTGTCAATTAGTTATAATTATGCTTCACTCTGAAGTTCTCTGAGACTTAGCCAGAACTGATAAAAACTCAGTAACCAAAGACTGAAACACTTTCTTATTTTCTTATTTCTATGTTTCCTTCAGGTCCAGATCTGTTAACGGCATTCTAGGTGTATACTACTTACCTTTGGTAGTGTATCAGTTAGAAGGGCTTTTGCCTGCTAGTAACCAATGCATCTAAAAATGGCTAGAGCAAATACTGAGTTAATTTTTCTCACATCTTCAAAAGTCTGGAGGTAGCAGTTTTCTGATTGGTTTATTAGCTCCATATTGCCAGGACTGGTGTCTCTGGTATTCTCTTGACTTTTCCCTGATGGTTGCAAGATGGCTGCTGCAGCTCCAGGCATCAGGTCCTCCATTCAAAAACAAAAACAAGAAAATGTTGAGAGTATGTTGATTTTAATATATGGCCTCAGATTCTTTCACATACCTCTTAAGTGGGGTCTATGCCCTTTGCCCATGACTCTGAGTGAATGTGTGCCTGTTTCAACCCATAGAGTATGGTAGAAGTGACACTGTGTGATTTTCAAGGCTAGATCATAGAATGCCAGACAGCCTCTGGCTGGCTCTCTTGGAACCCTTGGTCTCTGGCCGCTCCCCTTGGGATTCTTCCTCTTGGGATCCTCCCTCTCAAAACCCAGATCAGATATTCATAGGAACGATAGAGAACCTGCTAGAGTGTGCTACAAAATGGGAAGACATTTGCGGAGTTTAGGAACATGAGTCAGCAACTGCGGATAATAGCTTTATGTTAAAGGAGCAGCAGTACTCTGCTCCCATAAAGTGCACACAGCAAGACATCCTTGAGCTTTGTGTTTATTCTCTGACTGTACATGTTTTTTTAATCAGTCTGCAAGGCTCAGCTCCACTCCAGAGGCAGGCATTCCGCTTTCCAGAGAATAGCTGGACTTTCTCAGAGAATACGCAGACAAGTCAGGCACCCCTTTTCTTTGCCTGTAGCAACATGAGAATGCACTGGCAAACTTATTTCTTCTCGCTACTAAGGATCTATTTTATAACTCCCTGACTTCTAGAATGTCTTTCCTTGGGTTTTTTATTTTCTGTCTTGGCAGTGCCCTTCTTTTCTAGTCACTTTTGAAAGACTTTTTTTTTTTTTTCTCTCTCTTGAGCGTATCTCCAGTGTTTCCTCTGGCAGCTACTATTCATTATTTAATTTATTTCTGTATTTTTTTCTTTCAACTATGTGAAAAATATAGGGGAAAATCTTGCTCTGGTGTCCCCAGCATGTCCTGTTTTTGCTTCCTCTCAGTTTCCTAGACTCTATCACAGTGCCCTGCACATGGTAGGCACTCAAAAAATTCATTTGGTGTGAATGAATGAATGAATGAATAAATGGATAGATGAATAGATGGAAGATTAAACATAATGTGGTAAGTATGGACTCAAACTAAAATGCAGCACAGCAATTAAATCAACGACTCCATACAACAGGTGAGAGTTTAAGTGTGATGTTGCTGTTCTTCTGTTGTGATATCTTGTGAATTGTACGTTATTCATTTACTTTAAATTTATTGAGTGTCCATTTTGCTGTAGTCCCTGTGCAGTCTAATGGGGAGACAGGCTTACATAACGCAGCATAACAAACACTGTGATAGAGCAACCAAGGGGGCTATGGGAGCAGAGTTGTATGCAGGCTTTGGGTGGATGGAGTTTTGCTCTCATCTTGCCTAGATCAGTTTAATGCCAGGGTATCCCAGAGGTAGAGTGGCCAAGGGTTACATTTTTCATAAGAATTTCTTTCTCTTCTTTTCTCCCAACACCCCTGACCCTGTCTTGGGAATGAAAGCTTTTCCTTTCCCATCCTGGGAGGGGAGGTAGAGCATTGTGCTTCCGAACATTGAGCCCTCCCTGTGTCTTAGGTTGGGGAGACACAGGGTTTCCCAGGGTTTGAATCTAGTCTAGTGGGAATCTAAACCCCTCCAGATGAAGCATCCTATCAAAGTTTAGTTAAAGAGCATATGGGAAGGGATCCCAGGACAAGCAGGAAAGGCTCTGGATCAGAGGCACCTGTTGCCTGAAGCCTGATTCTAGAGAGTTGTCTAAACAATAGGTCGGATGCCAGCTTGGTGCTCCAGTCCTGGAGGAAGATCTGCTGTGACAGGCACTGTTTGAGCACTCAAGAGATATACTAAACATGAGGTGTCCCCACCAGACCTTCTGGTCTTCATATGCATGAGAACTTTGCATGCCTGCTAGAGCTCTTTCTCACTGACCACCCAGTTAATGGCTGAGAGGTTACAATACCAGCCCTGACTCAAGCCACATCATCTGGGCCCCTCAGAAGACACTTCCCCTGAAATGCTCAGAATGTCTGTAACCTAAGATGACCCCTGGAGACTCCTGGGGAGGAGCTTCCATACAGATATTTTGGAGCCAAGGGGAATAATCCAAGTGACCTCTAACTAGGACAGTGGGAAGAGGGCACACCCATTACAATGAAAGCATATTCTGAATTCCCACAGGTTGCATTTGAATCTTGCCTTCACCACTTCCTAGCTGTATAACCTTAATCCTGAGCAAGTTGTTTAACCTCTCTGAACTTTAATTCTCTCATCTGTAAAGTGAGGTCCTAGTAACTATTATACTTAGTGGTTGGGAAGAGTCAATAAGCTTTTATATGGGAAAGAGTTGTCACAGTGCCTGGCACATAGTATGTGTTGCTATTGTATTTTTGTTTTTGTTTTTATTTTGATGAGCAAGAAAGACTCGAGGGATATTGTAGAAATATCTAGAACTTTCCTGAGTCTGAAGAAAACATTTGGCCTCTACTCATCTGCCCATCCCAGCATTTATTTGGGGGACTTATTCTTCTCTGGGTTCCAGACTTTAGGATTGGTCTGGGATCAAGGACTGGTGGAAAAGGGAGAATTTCTATAATAAAATAAAATTTTAATTTATATAAAATGTATATAATAAATACAATTCTGTTTATTTTATCTTTTTCTTTTTTTTTTTTCTGTGAGGAATAGGTATCTCTATCTACTGGGACTATGAATTCTAGAGCATATTTTAAATGGAAATCAAAGGTCTTTGTCTCCCCCTGTTTCTCCATGCCTTATTTGGGACTAGCTTCTACAACTAACTGTATTATTGCCCCTCATTGTTTATGCTGTTTATCTCTGTCTCACAGCCAGCTCCCAAAAGTGGCTCAAAGAGATGGCAGACTAGATTGAGGGTGGGGGGCAGTGGTTCAGGCATCATCAGAATAAGATTAAAATCTTCCTCCTGCTTAGAGACTTTCAAAGCCAGAGTAACAGGAAGGGAGTGTTTTTCATGTTCATTTAGGTTCTTACTAAGAAGTGATTATTTTTTAATTTTTCGACTCAGTTTCTCATATTGTTTTCAACCTTCTTGTTGTTGGGCTAGATTCAATAGACACGACTGATGGTTTATTGTGGGTCAAACATTGTGCTTTCAAGAACAATGACCTCTCTTTTCCCTCTTCATTTCCCTAGGCTGTAATTCCCTCATTTTTATTACGTGGGAAAATGCCCCAGATTGCCAGTTCTTCAATTAACAGAGCAAAAGAAGACATCATATAGAATGTCTCTGACAGACTGAAGAAATTACTAAGAAGTCATTTTGTGTGTTTTATTTTGCCCTAGAAAATTTTCTTGTTCAGCTTCCAAAAGTCACTTCCTTTAATCTAACATGCCTTGAGTTTCAATTCTGAAAACAATAGATTGCTCTAAAATCATAGACAATGACTGAAAATCAAAAAAAATTTCAGTATTACCAAATTGATTGGCAATATGTGTTCAACAAAGTAACAACAAATATCTTATTTCTACAACAGTGACAGTGTACTTGGCATGCCAGGAACATTTCTACTTCATTTTCAGCTCGAGATGATCATGTACAAGGACTTGGATATCTGAAAAGCTGCAATAACTTCAACATCAAATCATCCTGGTACATTACCAAAATACATTGTTCTTCCAAAAATAGTTGGATAGCTTTCTTTCTAAGTGAACTGGGAACCTAGTACCAAGGCCAGAAAAGAAAAGACTTGGACAAAAGTAAACTTTATGTTGAGCACAAAACAGCTTCAGAACCACTAACTACTTCATTTGGGTAAAATGAAAACTTTAAATGCAAGGAGAGACAAAAACTAGACATGTTTGGATAGCATTAAGCTGGATGGAAATAAATTTTGATTTGTGACTTAGAACCCCTTTCAAGTCTGTTGTAGTTTTATTCTGTAAAAACAGTTGGGAAAACAGCATTTTCTAATTGAAGAGGGAAAATAATTATATATCTTCAAGAAGGAATTCTGACCTAGAAATGTGCTTGTATATAAAGAAGCAAATAATTTCACTAAGAATGAAATAAAGGGCCAAGGATTTAGGATCTTCAAGAACCTGGATTTTAATGAGGTAAGATCTCATTGTATTTGAAATATGGAAAGGCTGAGGAAAAAGACTAAACAGAGAGGACCCACCAAGGGGAGGAGTTGGGAGGTGCTGATTAGTAACGTAGATTTCACTGAAGATGATGCCAGCTTACATAATGCTGAGCAGATTGCTTCCAAACTGTATCTTTCTTACCTGTTTTCCAAAGTCAGCTCTTTCCCATCATGCTACTAAAGGGACGCTTTCTTCTGCCCCCTGCCACGATGCCATCTTTCTCCTTCTACCTGGAGTTCCCCCCTGCCCAAGCCCTGAACTGCCTTCTTCCTTTTCTTCCAGAGCCATTGAGTGTCATTCCATTTCACCCTCCAAATGGACATGTCCACATCTTTTACTGTGTACAAAAGACAGGAGACCCTCCTGCTGTTGGAAAACACTCCCTCAACCCTTTCCTTTTTTGGAATCTAATGTAGTGGTGCTTCCGGGTCACTTCGTTGAGTCACTAGCATGGTTTCCTACACAGTCAGTCCAGGGGGCTTTCTGTGTTTTACTTCTCTCCTTTCCTATCCAACTCTCTCTTTGCAGTATATGGTCTCCAATGCTAGCTAGCTTTTGACACGTTGAAGACACTAAGAAGGTGCTTGCTGCTCTCTTAAGTCCCTGGTTTAGCGGAAGGTTGCTGGGATTGGCCTGTGCTGCTCTTGGCAAGACAACTTCTGTGCCACAGAGATGGCTCTCAGTTCCCAGTGGACCTCCTAACAGAGAACGAGTCTCAGGTTCTAACAGGCACCTCTGCCTGAGGCATGCAATGTAGAGAACACAGGCTGTGGCCTCGATTATATTGTTCAGGTCCATGTGCTTGCTGTGAAGTAAAGAAAGGTTATAGGTTTTGGTGGTGGTGGTGGTCAGTGGTCAAATTGGCCTGGAATGACTAGGGAGAAATTTCTTGGAGCAAGTAGGACTTGAGCAGGATGTGAAGCAGCAGCAGCAGCAGCAATGAGGAAAGCACTTCCCAGAGGAGCAGCCTAAACATTTTGAGAATAAATGTTGCTCATTTGAGGGTAGGTAGGAGAGAGTCTGGCTGGAGCAGAAGGAGCAGGCTAGAAGCAGGGACCATATTTATTTGTCCTTTGCTTTCAGTTTTAACTGTTAATTAATTTAAACATTAATGCATACATATGATAAGAAACCAAAAAATATATATTTGTAAATGGTGAAAAGTTTCTCTTCTACCTTAATTTTCCATATTTCTTCCCTAAAGGCAATAATTTTTTCCTGTGTATCTTTCCAGAGATATTATATCTAGGCTTGTATATTTTATATCCCTATATATTTCTATATTTCCACCTGCCTATTTGTCCATCTGCCTATCCATCCATCTCTTGATCTCTAGCCCCTTTCATTTTACACAAACAGTATGCAGTTTTTTTTTCTAACTTATTTAGCCAAATATTCTGGAACTGTTTATATTGTGACAACGGTTTGTTCCCTCAAGATTGCGATGTGGGGTGTGACAAAGGATTCCTCTGATTTGTAGATTCATTTTTATCAAAAGACTTATGAAAGCACAATGATCGTATTGCATTTAATTAAGCATTCAGCTGAATGTGTTTGTAGTCTTTATAACATCTGTAAGTTTAGCCTGGCAGGTGTATGTGTGGAAGAGATAGGTGGGAGGCAGGCAGGCCTGGAAGTAGGAACTCCTTTAAATTACTTTGGTGATCCAAGTGCAGTTGTGGTGGGAGTTGGAATACAACCACACACAGTAAAAGCTGGTTTGAGCCCTGTCCCCTATTATCAGGTTTTAAAGAGGCTAGCACTCCACTCTTTAGATAGTGTCAACTGGAGCTGGATGGCATTTGAAGCAATGACAAACCTCTCATTACTAATGGTTTTCAATGGTGCCCACAGCTTGTCCAGCAGACATTAGCAGATGTTGTCAGAGCCTTGATCATACCTCCTTGGCACTCATCATCACAGTGTAGGTGGATGGCAGCATCTCACTGCAAACACTGGGAGCCTGCCTGACGGCCTCCTCGTGGCCTGTGTGCAGGCAGGTGGGAATTGTCAGGGAGTCAAAGCACCCGGAGTGGCCATCACCCACGATGAACTGGAGTTGGGGAATGAATGTCCCTGTTTCCTCACCCTTTAGTGGGACAACTCTACGAATCTGGGATATGATCCATTCTGCATCCTAGATGTACCCAGAAGGATTAAGACTCAGTTACCCACAGCATCCAGTCTATGTACTAACAGTGTACCCTGTGCTGGCTTTTCCCCCTTCCCCGCTTTCACATTTTCCTCCTGGCACTTCCTAGGACCTTCTTTACGTTAACTACTTGTGTTCAAATCACTGAAGATCTGTTTCTGAGTGAAACCAATCTTAGACCCAGGATCCTTCCTGCCCCATTCTTAGCTCACTCTAACGAAGAGAAATAAAGCAAATGTCATCATTTGGTGGAAAAGAATCATTTAGTGTTCGTGATAAATGGAACCCAGTCTTATTAACTGTTTCAGAATCAACTGGGTCTCCTTCATCCTCACCCCATCCCTACCCTGGCTGCAGTCCCATTCTCATTTCCAGGGAGAACCAGTGTGAAGGGGGGTGCTGACCACGGCCCATGCACTATCTATCTGTTTTCCATTTGAGCAGGCTCCCGCGGGGGTTGACTCATGCAGTTGACAGAAAGCAGCACCTTGCAGGGCTCATGTGAGGAAACAACAAGAGCGATACGTCCGGCTCCATATTCTGGCAATAATCACTCCATGCACATCCTGTGGGTTCCCAGCCAAGGTCTCTGCCCTTTTGTAGTCATTTTATAGCTTTCTTGATCACAGACATTTTTGCCTTTTATTTGAAGGGCTTTCGAAAGCACAGATTTGGTGAGTGTGAACATGCTGGCAGGATTTTGGATGTGTAAATGAACTCCATCCTGGGGCACTCAAAGAGTTCTGTTTGCGCCAACCAGAAAGCATGGTTATGTGAGTCATGTGGGGAGAGGAAGGGTCAACTCAACAAGCAAATCAAAGTGACTTGACCAGAGTTTTTCAACGCTTGTTTGACCATTGCCAGAAATGTATATTTCTGTAGTGCATCATTACATACTCATGGACAGATTTCTACTAATAAACAAAAGGGATAATTGAGATTTAGGCATTTATTGTGTGTTAGAGGCTCAATCCACTCACGTATCTATGTGAAAGCAAAATGCTATGACTTCTCTGCAAATATCAGTTCATCTAGTAAATGTCTGGTGCACTTTGCAAAGCTTTGTTTTAGAAAGAAATGAAGTTGTTGGTCACAACCTAATTATCACTAGTCACTCCACATGGCCTGGCTGTGGAGTCTTGGCTTAGTAGCCTGGAGACCTGAAATAAAGATTGGATTTGTGCCTGAGGAGTATGAGAGTTTTCACATACGCATAACTGTTCTGCTTGAAAAGAAAGGTGGGATGGGCCAGAAAATAGTTTATTTAACTTTAGCCAAAGATCTGTCATTTGGTGCTGATTATGAGAATTATAGAATTTACTGCCTCACATGAACTTCTTAAGTTATCTCTTCCATTTTGAAGACGAAAAACTGAAGCTTAAAGAGTTGAAGGAATTTGCTCAAGGTCATGCAGCTTAGAACTACCACGCTAGACACTGTCTCCTTAACCTTTATACAAGTGATGCTCAACCCTGTCCCAGAAAAAGGACCCCTTCTTTAACATAGAAGAAAAGCTTTGGAACTTCGAGAGGATAGCAGTTGTGGTTTTGAATAGCCACTTCTTGAGGAAACACATATTCACCTGTTAATGTGAATTCTTGGTGGTAACTCAGTCCCCAGTCCATCATGGAACCCGTCCAATGCCAGTATCAGCTCGCCCTTTCCTTCTCTGTC
This sequence comes from Plecturocebus donacophilus, assembly GCA_004027715.1. Taxonomy (NCBI): domain Eukaryota; kingdom Metazoa; phylum Chordata; class Mammalia; order Primates; family Pitheciidae; genus Plecturocebus; species Plecturocebus donacophilus. The sequence goes on from PVKP010030812.1 coordinate 10,627, forward strand.
CAGTGGCCATGTCTACAGCTCATTATTTGCACCTCCACCGGTGAAGAGAAGCAAGAACGGGCCAGAAAAACCAAGCATCACCACGTGCCTCTAATGCTCCCTTTGAATGGCTGGACATCACTCTCTACCATCGGCTCCTCCTATCTCACTTTTACTGCCAGCATCCTCTTCCTGCTTGCCATCCCTTCATGTCGAAATTACTGAAACAACGTCCAGTGGCATCTCAGATTCTGTTTCCTTCCTCCTTTAATTTGCCCTGAGCACCCTGGTTAAACTTATCTTACTAAACCACTGTTTCTTACTTAACCATTAAACTTATCTTACTAAACCATTGTTTCGTAGCAATCTCCTCCTGAGAAATCTCCAATACTCAGAAATCGCTACTGTCTATAATATATAAAAACATCCCAGAATATCCATATTAGCTTTTAAAGTCCTGCACAATGGATATCTACTTTTTTGTAGGAATCACACTATTTTACTCTTATTTGGTGTGCATTTGTATTTAGATGAATTTTTTTTTCATTTGATCCTGTGAGATCCTTTGATATGAACAGCATGGGCTTTGCAAATGGACAAGCGTATTATGTGTTGAGTCTCAAAATTCACTCAATTTCCATTTTGAAGATGAGAAATTGGGTTCGCATGCTTGCTTGGCTGCTTACTGATTATGAGTAGTTGGCCAATTTCTTTGTCTCTGCAGTTCTCAGTTTCTTTATCTGTAAAGTGATTGCTGCAATGCCTATCTTTCAGAGTTGTTAGGAGAATTAGAAAAAATATCTAACACCGTACTTTCAGCCTTTATAATTTAATGCCTCCACTCCCCTGCTTGAACTCTTCTCTCTAATAAGACTGTTCTCTTCGCCGACTGACTTCTAAATATGCCATGCTCATTCCTAACTCTAAATTTTGGTGCATTCATGTCTTCTCTCATAAGAAATCTCTTTTTTCCCCCCCTGGGCCTATCCAAATTTTATTTTTATCTGAGAATCCAGCCCAGAATTCAGTTTAAATTCAATCTTCTCTGGAAGTCTTTCTCAAACATTCCACTCCATCTCTGTCCTTGAAACTTCTTAAGTGAATAGAATAGAATATATCACTTAACTTAGTGTTTCTCCCGGTGTGATTGGTGGAAGATGACACACATAAAAGGTGTTCATGATCAAGTAATACAGGAAGGGCTGCATCTTGCATCCCTGTCTTAGAGATTTGCAATTCACATTAGCCCAGTCAAGGTCCTGAGAGAGCTGACAAAAAAGAAAATTATTTAACTTAGTTCAACCTTGCAGTTCTCAAAACTATTTAGTGGTTGAATTGTTTTTTCATATAAAAGCTATTAAATCAGGTAGTGTGTGTTCCTACGAGCATGCTGTGGGAAACTGACTTATGGCCTTGTGATTTTTCTCTCTGTAGGATGTTTCCTGGAATTTCCTGTCTCTTACCTTTTTATTTTTACAGCAACATTGAGCTTTTAGCTATGCATCTTTTAGGTGCTCAGCAAATACTCGCTAAGAGAAATAAAGCTTGGAGTGTGGAGACACAGAGGAGTTTTAACATGGTACTCTTATCAGTAGGAGCTCTAGTCAGAGTCAGGTAAAAATGGTTTTGTAAACCTGTGCCTTAAATGAAGTTTAGGAGCTTGTGGGTTTCAACTAAATACACCACCATTCTTTTGTTTCATTTGCTTAAAGGAGAGAGATTTTGTTAAATTATACCTTATATTCCCATTTGTTTTCCTTTATAAATAGACTTGGAATAAGCTTTTTCAGTGGTTTCAAAAGTTAGTGAGGATGGAAGCACAGCTCTGAGAGTAAGATTGGGTATACATCTTTCAGTTATGCATGTATAGTGTCTACTTGTATAGTCCTCACATATTTTTTTAAGCTGCATTTTTTAAAAAGGAATTTAAATATTATTTTGATTTAAAAATTATATTTTGGGGAAAACGTCTAGAAATAATGGAACCAAAATAATATAATGCCATAAAGTTACAACCTTATAGTGATGTTATCTCTGGTTACGCTAAATAAAGTTTGAGTTATTGAAATGTTTTTTTTAAACCATACTTTTAATTCACTGCACACTTAGGCCTTATGTTTTACTTAATTCCTGTACTTGAGATCCAGCCCAAGTGCCATATGTGTGCTTGTATGCATATCTTACTTTATAGGGAGGGCTCTTTCATTTAAAACTCTGAGAGGGTAAAAAGCAGAAGATAACCTTTGAAGAAGAGACATAACATTACTCACCAAATGCCAGCATTTCTAAAGGAAGTTGGATTTGTTGAAAGGAGCCTCTGTGTTCCTAAGATGGGTTGGTTGGGGCCATGGAGGTCTTTGGTTTTGTATTTTTGCCTTTTAAAGAGGAAATGCAACTCTAATGAAGCAATGGCCTGACATTGGTAGGGTTGAGGTTCATGACTTGCTCAGCCTGTGGACCCTGGGATGACCTTGCATTAGTCATGTGTCTGTGGGCCAGCACCTCATCTCATGCCCTGTGGGAGGGTGTGCCCTCTCTGAGGTGGTTCATGTTAAGATGAGTTACCAACCACAATGAAGCACCCTCTTGAATCAGGCTTCTGGATTGTGGAGCAAAATAAGAAAAATATCCTTCTCTCACATGTTTTTCCATCAGTCCTGCTTGCCTGGGTGTGATACTTTTATTTCCTCAGCTGTGGGGCAAAGGATCTAGCGCTCTTGTTCAGTATTTAAATACAGATGGCATTGAGAGAGTAAGTTCTCAAGCATATAAAGCCCTACAGAACATTCTTGTGTTCTTAGTAGGGCACTAATCTTTCAAGGCACCTTTCATATTCATTGTGCATGATGAAGTTTGTAACTTATTTTGTTGAATAATGAATATTTTTTTTATGTATTGGGCAGAAGCACACAACATTGCTGATGTTTGATCACTTTTGACTTATAAAAATGGCAATTTCATATGGTTCCCTCTAGAAGAAGTGAAGAGAAAAATCTGCCCAGTCTTCTTTCCCTTTAATGAATCTTTTTTATCCTGCTGGTGCAGATTGCTTGACTCTCCAACTATAAATCAGGCGGGAGGAGGACTAGTCTTGGGGTTGTTGACTGGGTTGTCATAGCTGGCCTGGGCTCTGGAGTGAGGATGATCAGTGTTGGGCACCACTAATTCATCCATAGAAGGAAAAAGGCATTGAGCAAAATATCTTAATGAAGTAATGGATTCAAATGGTGTCAGGAACATCTAAACAGCATAGCAATTGCTTCTACATCAAATGTGACATTTGGCGTTGAGGGTAAGTTTACAGAGCCGAAGCTCAACTCAGGTTTGGATCTAATACTGCGTTAAACCATTTTGACATGTGGCTTGTGTTTTTTGGTGAGACCAGTTGCATTTGACCTGCTAAACATTAAGGGAATGAAAATATAAGAAAAACATAGATTCTTATGGGAAAAAGATGCAAGTAGAATTATTTTTACTGAGTGAAAGATGGAGGTGTAGGTGGAGGTCTGAGGATAGAAAAGAAAGCAAAAATATTAAAGTAAGAGAAGAGTGAGGATAATCAGCAAGGAATTTAGCACCGCAAAAGGTCAGTGTGTTCATGGAGGATGCTAGTGGCTATAACAGGAGGTAAGCATGATTAGAGGAGCTGTGTCCTTTCCACAGCATGCCTCCAAGTTCAGTGAAGACTCTAATCAAACATTTGGTCTACCAGAAGAAATAGGGTGACATTGGGTAGAAAAATATTTTATAGGTTTGTGACAAATTGTCCTACCTCTATATTGAATTCATAGCTGACATATATATATATATATATATATATGCACACACACACACATATACACATCTATATATATAATCTTACACAAAAATCAACCTAACAAAGCACCGATCTACATATATCCATATTTCTTTTAATGTGGACTTAGTTTTTCTTAACTCTCAATCAGTTTTTAGTATCGCCTGTAAACAGATATCTTACTAAATGTGAGAGTGGTTTCTGAAAAGACGACACAGCCCCATTTCTGGTCTGTACTTTTCTGCAGCTTATATATATTTTTAAATAAACCTAGTGTTCCTGGTTTTGATTGGTTATTTCTGCTGAATATTCCTCAAGGAGGAATATTGTTATTGGAAAGAACCTGACATGTACTGGTTGTGGAATGGAGGACTGAATATTCTGAACAAATAGTTAACTAAATAGTTAACTGTTTTCCTTGTAAAAGTCAAGATAAGACATGCTCAGAAAGCTTGTGAAGTTTGAATGCTGGGAAGCCCTGGATTCCTGCAGAGTCATTGTGAGGTTTGCCTTTATTGGCCTCTGTTTCCCAAGCAAGGGACAATTGTATAAAACCCCCTCTCCCTGTACCCACCTCCCTTCCATGTTGCTTTAATCTTTAGGCTGTTTCCTGCCTGTCCCGCTGGGAAATGCTGCTAAGAATTTCTTAAGATAGAACTTCCAGAGTCTTTATCTAGTTCTTCTCCCAGGCTGACCATTGGAACTTTCCTTTTGGATGTGTCTCATTTGTGCAGCAACTTTAACAGAGTGTGATATGCCAGTTCTAACAGGCAATGCTATATAATGAAGTATCCAAGACTGACACCAGTGTACTGGCTTTGTAGAACCCTAGGCACAAAACCTCAGTTCAAAGGAGAAAAGATCTAAAGGTAGAAAGACTGCTTTTGGTCAGAAGGCTAAGTTAGATTCTTCAAGCCTCACTGTACAGGCAGGTTTTCATTTTTATTTAGGGCTGTAGAATAAATCTTATTGTACCTAATATGGAAAACAGATCAAAATGTTAAAGGGGAGTACTGTGGCTTAGAGTCTTACCCACTCTGCTTTTTTCTTTTCTCCTCCTTTCCTGGGAAACTTTGAAAGATTTCACAGAGCCGTTGGGGTTGTACAGAGCACTAGGGAGGAAAAATGGTTGGACCAATGTTCTCAAATATAGTAACTCTGATGATTTTTATTAAGACCCATATGATGACATAGATTTGGAGAGAGAGTAGGTAATAAGATAAATAAGAAGCCTGAGTAACAGGCCTGGTTCAATACACTCTCAGGCAGACTAGAAAGCTTTCTGACTTCTAAATATGTTGAACACATTGTTCAAATGGTTTGTGAATGTAGGTTTTCTGAGAGAGATAAATAAACAAAAAGAAATAGTAACAGGCTTGGGTCGTTTTTATCACTGGAGGAAGACGCTATTTGTTCATCCATGGAAAGGGCCGATGAGCTGCAGTTTTCAGCCTAAACTCTCTTAAAGATGCCAGTCAACTTTATGTCAGACACAGAGTTCTTTCTCCTCCAAAAACTCATCTTTGATTTAGGAGACAAGATATAGACAGATGAAGCAGCCAACTGTCAATACACGGCAATCCATGGTAAACACTTACGGAAGTGGCCTGCTGAAAGGGTACTCGAGTGTTAAAATAGTCAAGGAAGCTTTTCTGATGAAAAGATCCTATGAACAGAAATGGTTAGAGAGGGTTCGTGTGCTAACTGTATTCTCTCTGTGAGGATTAGGCTAGGTGGTTAGAGAAAACAAGTGGAAATAAGAAATCTTAGCCCTGTGGCAAGGCCTCTTGTGCACAGGAGAAATAAAACAGGTAGACGTCATGGGTGGACTGGAAAGCATGGAACAGCCATGTCTTATGGTGATCAGGAACCTCAAAGGACAGTTGTCTATGGCCCGCCAGCATCAGTGGCTCATGGGTGGTTCTTCTAGGGCTTATCATTAACGTGGCTCAGCCTTATTGTGAATGCTCATTTCCATCTACAGCTCACTTTTTAAGAGATTGACTGGTCTTGGTGAGGAGCCATTCTGGCCTAGTCAATTATGGTCAAGTGGACAGATTCACAGAGGACAGGCATAGAAATTTGAACATCTGCAACTCTTAAGACTACTTCCTTCCTTGGGGGACTGTGGCAGGGACACCTTTAAGAGTGCCTGAGATCGTGGCACTGGCTCCCCACTCAGGCAGTATCCATCGTGGAATATGTGTTGTACCCCAAAGATCTACCTTACATTGAACACATTTGGGTCAGGAAGCACTCACTAATTAATTCTGTATTACTTTTTATATTTGTTTTTTGAGAGTTCTTATTCTAGAAATACATATGTGAATGCAATGAAAATATATATCAATGCCATTTCTATATGATTGTTAGGATTTATTGTACAAAAGGATTGGCTTTACTGATATTCTAATAGAATAAACCTGTCTGTCTTGCATTCTTGAAAGATCTCCTAAAAGTAGTAATAAATGAGGAAATCTACTACTGTTCTTCCCCTAATGATAGGATTGTTATTAAACTAAGATGAAGGTGTCAAAAAGGCCTTGGAGAAACATAAGCATAATACTACCAGGAGAATTGTAAGTTCTTAAAAATGGTCAAGATCCTCAAAGTCATCTTGCCTCGAACTAGGGAGAGTTTGTAAAAATTATCCACTGCCACCTTGAAGCTTGACAGGGAGACTGAGTCTGTGCAAGTTCTCTTGGACAGAAATTTATGGGACAAACATGAGCTTTTATTGGGAAAAAGAGAGTGAGAAACATTTTACTAAAGAGAATCTTGTGGTAGAAGGTGCTTGATGGAACTTGGTGGCTAAGGAGAGTTTACTTTTAATATATGATAGTGACCAGGAGAATAAGAGGAGGTGGCAGATACAATTGCTTTTGATCCTTCAGTATTTGCTATTCTGAATCTTGTTCCCTTAATACCTTAATTTCTTGTCAACATTTTCCCACAAGCTCCTCTCAGATTGCTCCCTTCTTTAATTACCTTGTCGTTTTAACTTCTTTCATATTGTCTTTTCCACCTGCTATATTTCCTAATATGTGTTTTAGTTGCTTTGAAATAATTCTAAGACTAAGACATTTTAGAAATCAACGTATTCTTTTTTTTTTTTTTTTGTCTCTTCAACTCTCTTTCCTTCTCCCTCACATCCAATGCAATTGTTTCTAAATTGTATTATTTTTACTTGAAGGGTCCTATATTTGTGATACTGTGGGTTTGTCATAACATAAATAATTTAGTAAGTTAGTACAATAATGACTTACACTCTCAGTTAGTTCTGCTCCTAATCCTTAACTTGTCCTTTTGTTTTGTAATTTTTTTCAAAGTATTTCCATTATTATCTCATTCTACTATTGTATAAACTATCTTGTTTTATTTTCACACACATCGTTTAGGGAAGCAGAAAGGTATGGGGGAGAATTTGATTAATGTGCTTTTTATGTTTGCTCTCATTTAGTTTTCCCAATAACTGTATGAGGTAGGTATTCTTGTTTCTGTTGTACAGATGAGGAAACTGAGCCTGAGAAAATCTAGTACCTTTTCCAATTGCACACAGTTTGATAAATGTCTTAGTCAGCTTAGGCTGCCATAACAAAATACCAGAGACTAGGTCCTTACACAACCCAAATTTACTTTGTCACAGTTCTGGAGGCTGGAAGTCTGAGAACAGGAAGACAGCATGATCAAGTCCTGTGAGGGCTCTCTTCCTGCCTTGCAGTCAGCTACCTTCTCACTGTGTCCTCATATGGCAGAGAGAGAGAGAGCAAGAGACAGAGAGAGACAGAGAGACAGAGAGAGAGCAGGAACAAAAGAGAGAGAAAGAGACGTGAGGTGGGAGGTGTTGCTGAGATGTTGTGCTTATATGTGACAGAAATAGTCTCCCTGCTGATAAGAAGGTAGAAGAGGTAAGCTCTCTTGGGCACGTTGCCAGGGAGTGAAAACCTAGATTAGAATTCCATGAGGGCTCTGGATTCAAAGAGATAAGGAGGAGGCTGTGGGGACTGGTTCTCAGGACGCAGAGTGGAAAGACACTGGTTTCCATACTGGTCTCTAGGGGTGAGGCATTGGGACGTGGATCTGAATTGCCATGGCCAGAGATGAGCTCTGAAATTGTCTTCAGGGTCATTCTACCCTTGTCTTGAAGAGTAATGCATGTTCACAGCCAAATTGCTCTATAGATCATAAAGGTCCAATCCTTTAGGATCCAAGAATTCCAGCAATCTTCCTGCATATCATCTCATCTTGATCCCTTTCAGTTCAAACTGGCAGCATTTCTTCTGCTGGAGTGGCTGATTAGGTTCATGGTTCACACCCAGCTTAACCTCCTTAACAAATGGTTGCTTGGTCACATTCTTAATGTTCTTTTCAGAGCAAGCCTTCTTATTTATTTATTTATTTGCAATATAGATAGGCTGAGAAGTTCTGGTTCCTTTTTGCTTACAAGTCCATTTTCAATTTATCTTTCTCTTCTCACATTTAACTATAAACAGTTGGAAGAAAGCTGCTCTTTCAACACTTTGCTTAGCAATCTCCTCAGCTAAATTGTCCAATTGCATCATTGGCAAGTTCTGCTTCCATAAAACATGAGAAAATAATTCAACCAAATTCATTGCCACTTTATAACAAGGATATTCTTTTATGTATTGTCCAAAATTTGTTCCTTATTTCTGTCTGAAACCTCACCAGAATGGTCTTTATCTTCCATATTTCTATTTACATTCTATTTATGATTACTTATATGTTCTCCAAGATGGAAGCTTTCTCTATAGCTTTCATCTTTTTTTGTTTCTTATGCCATCACCAGAATTGCTTTTAACAGTCCCCCCAAAAAAAGTCTTGGCTTTTTCTAGCATGTATCTCAAAACTCTTCCAGCCTCCTCTATCTGTTACTTAATTCCAAAATCACTTTCACATTTTTAGATATTTGTTACAGTGGCACCCCACTTTCTGGTACAAAATCTGTATTAGTCTAAGTTTTCTAGAAAAACAGAGGTATCTATAGATATCTCCTCCATTGGTTCTTTTTTCTGCATGTATATAAAATAAAGAATTGGCTTATGTGATTAGGGACCTGAGAAGTCCACGATCTGCAGCTGGAAAACAGATAGCTCAAAAGAACCAGTGGTATGGTTCTAGTTTGAGTCTCAGTCCAAAGGCAGAAGAACACCTATGTCCCAGCTCAAAGACAGGCAGAGAGGCATTCTAATTCAATTGAGGTAACACACAAAATCAGCCCTCACAATAAGTGATAGAGTCTGGATACAAAATTCAAAACCTATGATTTAATTACTGTGCTCTACTGGCTTCCCATAGAACTACTATTTATGGGCTACTTACAATGTGCCAGGCACTTTTAGGTACATTTTCTTATAAGATATCCAACAATCTATGAGGTTTAAAGAGCTATATAACTTACTAGGTATGTGACTGTCTAGTTAATGTGCCTGAGCCATACTTACCTTGCATGTAACCTGAGGATAATAACACTTGTTCCGTATCTGTCTAACAGTTATTGTGAAGATTTCATGAGAGAATCCATATGAAAATAATTCTTGAAACATGAAGCATGATGTAGTGATATGTATTGCAAATATGGAATTTTTTTTTTACTCCATTAATTAGACAACTTTCCAAATGAGAAATCCTGGAAACAAAGAGGTAGATGTAAATGTAGTCAATGTTTATCAAGTATCCACTGTGTACCAGGTACTCTCCTCAACACTTGCTAGAGTGATCTGCCCAAGTTCTGTTGGTTTACTAGAGCAGAGCTGGAGTTATAATTGGCGTATTGGCTCCAGATGGATGAACGAGTATTTTGAAAGCATTCCCTGTCCCAGAGGTGAGAACTGAGCTGAAGACTTGTTGCAGACAGAGTTGCTGCTGAGTTGACCAGTGAAATTTACTGCTTGCTGACTTTCCCTTCTCTATTTTTGCCTTTTGTTGAGCTTTTCCCTAGTCCTGTGTTATAATATGCTTTTCCAGTATAATAGATGCTATCCAGATTTTTTTCAGCTTTTAGAAAATTCCTATGATAGAGTGCTGGACCTGGAGCTTTTTGCTATTCATTTCTTACTTTACTTGTTAAGCAAATGTTTTCCATTCTGATTTTCCAAAGTAAAATCGGAAGCTAGACCCTTGGTTTGAAAGCATTCATGGCTTGACCATGCTGCCACATATATGTTTTCCTGAGCACATAGTTTCACTCAAATCCTGGCTCAGGCTACCAGTTTTTCACCTGCTGGTGTGTACTCTATGGGAAGGAGGACAGTCCCTCGTCCTCTCTCTCAGATAATGAGACAGGATGCCCCAGGACACTAGACAAGGACAGGGGGCCATTGGATTATCTTCCCTCTTCTGCCCCTGGCTCCCAGTGGGCTCTCAGATGAGGAAAGTTCATTACCTTGTGTCAGAATGAATGACGTTTGAAAGACTGCAGGCTGTAGTTTCTGAGTAGAGATGTATTTGAGATAATGAGGAACAGACTTCTATCCGAGAAATGAAGCTTTTTGTAGCTGGCCTCTGAGATTCCTGCCAAAAAAACTCAAGGCTGAGCTAATCATAACCAGTTTTTAAAAGTGATACTCAGGTAATAGTTTAAAAGAATAGAAATATTATTTTAGCAAAAAAGCAACATTTAGAATAGAGGTAAATGATTTCATGGATTAACACAAAGCTATTAATCAATAACATAAATTTAAATTTTTGTTATAGACTTATATTGCCAAGCTACAGAATAATCCATGACTTCCCTAGAGGGAAAATTAACATTTGTTTTATTTATATTAAAAATAATCATATTTAAGATTATTTTCCTGGTGGTGTGTGTGTGTCATGTGGTTTAATTTATTTATTCATCTCAAGTTATGGAAAAGTCTATAGCTTAGGTGGGATGTGGTTTTAATCAGTCTTCATTTGTTTTTCGGTGCTTTATTCATTTGAATGGGTAAGGTAAGAAAAGATGAAAATAATAATAACAATAAAAATAATGGAAATGGTAATAGTAATAATATTTGTTTAGTACTTTGCAAAGGTCACTCACAAAATTTATCTCTTAAACTCTAAAGCTCTTAAGAGGAGTTTTTTGACCTGTGAGTCAAAATAAGCATCATTATTGTTAGTTATTTATTTGATAAATGAGCAATGTACCACTATAAGATAGTTAAGGGACATTAACTATTTTTCTTCTTATAGCCATATTAAAAACTCAAGGTGAAACATTGTAAAATTAATAAACTGAGTAGGATTTTATTCTCAGAACATAACAGTCTCTGGAAAACACACTAGTTGGTATTACATATGGTAGGAGAAAGGTATTTAGCACTTAAAGCTACCTTAAAAATCTAACACATGTTGTTGCTCAATACATGTCCATTTTCCTTCCTGTCTGGACATGATTGTGTCATTACTGCTACACACTGTGCTGGATTATCTTGAGGATACAAGTGAGCTTAGGACATGCCTCCTGTCCTCATGTTGTGTATGATCTAACTGGGAAGGCAGAGCACAACCATCTTTGAATCAATCACTGTGACCAGTACTGCCTGAGTCATGGGTGTGTGTATGTGAGATAAGCCCAGCCTAACCACATACACTGGGTTACAAGGGGAGTAGTTCCCCAAAGTAAATTCAAAGTGTCATTTCCAGATGAAGAGTGAATGAATTGATGGGAAACAGATGTCCACCTCAGGTGCATCTTCTGATATCCATGGAGTTAAGAAATCCCAAGAATCCCTACTATCCAAAGCCCTCCCTCTTACTGTCAACTCTCCTGTTTCCAGGGCAATCCTGTCAGCTCTAGTTGCAAAATGGAATGCATTTCCCCATATAAACAGAATTATAAATGCTGGCTAAGCATAGCTAATATTGTACTATTGGTAGTACATATTTCAAATACATTAACTTTAAAAAGCCTTTTGTGGGAAGTTTTGAGGATTTAACCATAATTTATAATATAGCATCTATGGGAAAATGTGTTCTGAGAAACTAAGCACTCAAACCAACAGACAAACTCTTGAAACATGAACTGGAGTTCTGTGAGCACAATTGACTGCTAAGTTGTTCAGTAGAATTTGGAAGGGCTGAGACCATTCAGAGAAAGGAGAGTACCGTAGGAGCTCTCTGAGTCTGGGGAAAGGTTAGAGGGCCTGTTACTATCAATCCATCTTGATGGCAGCAAAATCTGTCTTGTGTTCTCCAGCTGTTATCTCTTGAGATGAGGGTGACCTGGGTCTTGTGTCTCAGGCCAGCTGGTCTGGGGCTAACCTTTGTCTTCCCTCATTACTCTACATATGTCCCTCTTAACACTTCTTTCTTGCTTGAAAACAAGAGGACTATGTACATATTTTAATCAAGGGTATTTTAAATATTTGTCTAAAATGTTTTAAATACAAAAGTACAAGAAAATACAAAAATGTTTTGTATAAAGTATAAATGAGAAAATCTTTCTGTCTCCTCTACCCCCTCCAGCCTCATTCCTTTAGTGAGGTGTTTTATGGTTTGGCTGTGTCCCCACCCACATCTCACCTTGAATTGTAATAATCCCCACACATCAGATTAAGAAACTGTCTAGTCTTTTTCCCTCGTTTCCAGGGAGAACTTCTAAACCCTCCAACCTCATTCCTTTAGTGAGGTGTTTTATGGTTTGGCTGTGTCCCCACCCACATCTCACCTTGAATTGTAATAATCCCCACACATCAAATTAAGAAACTGTCTAGTCTTTTTCCCTCGTTTCCAGGGAGAACTTCTAAACCCTTGGAATTTTCTGAGTGAGAGGAGTATCTTTTTTCATTCATGATGGGACCTGATAGTTTATGCTAATGAAGTGACTTGGGATAGGGGCAGGTCAGAAACACCAACCATGTGATTAGAAGGTTGAGCCACAGGATATCAGCCTACCTTCCCAACCTCTGCACAGGGAAGGAGGCTAGAGGTTGAGTTCAATCATGTGGCCATGATTCAATTGATCATATTTACATAATAAAATTCCAGGCCGGGGTCTGTGGCTCACGCCTGTAATCCCAGCACTTTGGGAGGCTGAGGCAGGAGGATCCCTTGAGCCCAGGAGCTGGAGACCAGCCTGGGCAACATAGCAAGACCTTGTCTCTACAAAATATATATTTTTAAAATTAGCCAGGTGTGGTTCTGGCTAATTTTAAATTGCACACTTGTAGTCCCAACTACTCAGGAAACTGAAATGAGAGGATCGCTTGAGCTTGAGAGGTTGAGGCTGCAGTGAGCTATGATCACACCATTGCACTCTAGACTGGACAACAGAGCAAGACCCTGCCTCAAAAAAGAGTTCCCATAAGAACTATGGACACAAAGCTCAGTGGAACTTCCTGATTGGTAAGCACATTGATTTTCTGGAAGGGTGACATGTGATTCTATGGGGAGAGTGCACAGAAGTTCTATGATCGGGACCACTCCCTTTCCCCCAACCTCTCCTTATGGGTCTCTTCATTTGACAGGCTCTGATTTGTATCCTTTATAGTAAAATTGAATTGTAAGTAGAGCAGTTTTTCTGAGTTGTGTAAGTTGTTCTGTCAGTCATTCTAGTGAATTATCAAACCTGAGAGAGATCATGGAAACCTTCTGGATTTGTAGCCAGTTGGTCAGAAGTCTAGTGGCCTGAGGACCCCCAAACTTGTGACTGGCATCTGAAGTGGGGCAGTTTTGCTGGAGATTGTGCCCTAAAATCTGAGAAATCTGGCACTAACTGCAGTGATTAGCATGAGAATGAATTGTAGTGCAGAACCATCCCATAACCAACAGGACTTGTGGGATTAGCCACACTGTAGGATGCAATGTAATACAGTATTCCTAGGACCAGATCAGACCAGCCGCCTTGTAAGAAGTCATCAATACCATCCCCAGGTGCTTCAGAGGAAGGACCTGTGACCCGAGGCCCCTCTTATCTCTATCATGTCCAGATGCTGTATTGAGAGGGAGAAGGGGGAAGGAAGCCTGCTTGTAAAGTCAGAAATAGCTTCACTAAAGTGTTTGAACTTTGAAGGGACTGAAAACTTACCTGCTTTAAATTAGAGGAGACTGTGGTTTTAAAAAAATTATTAAAAAAGTTTTTTAATCAACAAGTTTGTACCTCTGAATGAACAAGACTGGGAGCTTGAGAACAGTAGATTACTATAGAAATGAAAGAACACTGCCTTTTCTCCACCCCTACTGCCAACACTACTCCCCAAACATTTGGGTTGTAGTGACTAAAATTGGGCTCTACTATATATAGCTTTTTTGAATATTCCTTTAAATATTTTCCGGAGTTGTCTTTTTTTGGTCCAGAAGTATCTTGCCCATATCAACAGATGCACATTTTCTTTTCCAGTTGTCAAATCATATATATCAGGTGGGCTGGAACAGACTCAGGTAGTTTCCACAAAGCAGATGGACTATACACCAGTGATTCATCAGTTTCCATGGGTGTTGGCCCAGCCTGTGTTTTGGGCCTCTGGTCCAGTGCTTGGTTACTGTGGGAGTCTCTATGGCTTTCAAGATTCACTTAATTACTTACTGGTTATAGTAGGTTCTGGGAAGGAAATCATGGCTAAGATTCTAGTTGAGGTTTTTTTAAAAATAGCTCCCCCTTGCCACCCTAGTTGACTTCTGAGTTTAGTAGGAAGACAGAAAAATAACTAACTTTGACAGAATTTTTAAATTGCTATAATAAATTACTACCAATAAAGAATAAGACATGGATTCAGTTGGTTATTTTGTGCATTCTGAGGCCCCTCTGTCTCTGATTAGGTGTCTTGAAAATGTCGGCTGCTGGTGACAAGTGCAGAAGAGGAGGTCACAGACCGAAATGTCTGCAGGACCAAGTAACAATAACAAATGAAATGGGCTGGTGTCGATTGGGGCAAAGTGGTCAAATGATCCCTGTGTGGCCAGATTTTTTAATTTTTAAAGCGAAGCTAGGAATTTGTTATTTTTTAAAAAGCAAATGATGCTAATACTAAATGTTGGCATAGGAACACAAACAAATACAAAATCACTATGCAGGACAAATAATACCTTCTGGCCAACCATATTGGGCTGACCGTACACTGTTTGCAACTGTTCATATAAATGGAGTGGCTCAGTGCAAATCCACACATACAAACAATGAGGAATCCCACTGGTTTACTTTTGAAGTTAATCTCTGAACAGAGCTCTTCCTTTTTATTTTTCAGCTTGGGATCCTGTCACTTGATGATAATTATTGATTCATATTCTTACAACACATCCCTTAGTTGCCCTTCTGCATGCTTTCTGCAGACGTCCCTTTTTGTGGATTGTCCTCTTTCACTTCCACCTGGCCCACGAAGATTCAACATTGTCCCATCTGTTTCTGTTATGTTTCTCTCTACTTCCCATATTCGACCTTGTGCTATGGCTCCTATCTCTCTCCTCTGTTTTGGCAATACTCAATGTAACATCCTCTGTAAACATTTTTTTAATTAGATGAGAGTCCAAATCTTGTACAAGGCTCACATCTTC
Source organism: Plecturocebus donacophilus (assembly GCA_004027715.1). NCBI lineage: Eukaryota > Metazoa > Chordata > Mammalia > Primates > Pitheciidae > Plecturocebus > Plecturocebus donacophilus. The sequence goes on from PVKP010030812.1 coordinate 25,895, forward strand.
CATTATCTTCTCTTTATTCCCTTTAATTAAACCCAAGGGATTATATTCTAGAGAAATTGTGGTATTCTGTCCTATTCCTTCTCTCTGCCTTTTCTTTCCATACCTCTAAATGTATACTTAAAAAAAAAACCCAGTCACATGTATCCTGCCAATAATCACTAGCAAGCTCTCTTTTATTGTAATTTTAATTAGCTTTTTGGCCTTTTAAACCATAAACCCACTTGTCAGCGATAGATTGGATTATTAGTTTTATTCTCATGAAATTGTTTAGTTAAAACTCATTTTTTATCATGTGCATTATGAGATATGCATCTAGAATTTTCATAAATGATTTTGCTTCTCATTAATGTTGGACTTTTTGTTCCTATGTCTATATTAGTGCTCAGGCTTACCAATTTATTTTCATTTGGAGGAGAGAATTCATAAGAAATGCTAAAAAAATTGGATCTAGTTCATAACTATACCAAACATATCTACTGTGATTCATTTTTTCTTACCTTTTCATTAGCTTCTGAGAATTTCCTATGGATTTTACAATGCAGCTCTGAAAATTAGTGTAGAATGATGAAATCTAGATGCACAGGCGATGGTGCAGAGACGTGAAAGCCTGGGAGACCTGACTGAGCCAATGGTTCCAGCCCGTGCCTGCTAAGGGCAGACTTGTTCTTCTTTAGCTTTCTCTGGGCCCATCTGAGCAGGGTCTCTAGAGATCCTCTGTGTGGTTATATGGCTAAAGGGAGGTGGACCAACAAACCACATGAATGGGCCAACTCACTGTCTGAGACATAGTGTTCATTGTGCAAAACTCTAAAGTATTTCCTTTCCCTAAGATCACCTGGAACCAATAATTTCAGATGAAACTGGCCATGGCCATAAAAGTTATTTTCAAACTACAGAATAAAAATAAATTTGCATCTCAGAATATTGTTCCTAATAAGGATCAGACAGCACCTAATATTTGACTTACTTTACTTTGTACCTGGTGGTTTTGCTGTTTTGGTTAACCTTTCTATGAGGGATGTTGGCTTCTCAGAAAAGACTATGACTTTTCATTGGTAGGAAAATGTGTAGATATCTCAGATGACAGAACTTGGTGTTGGTAGTATTAATGCCTACATTTATTTCTCCTGCTTCTCTTTCCAAAACAGAATGGCAATATATGTTTTCTAAAAGGGGCTTGGTAAAACATAAGTAAATATGATATTAAAAATATCTCAGCACCACCACACCTGACGTTCAGACACATACACCCATACACATATCTAACATTTGCTGACTAACTTCAGTTTTTTCTTAGATTAAGTCCAAAATATCACTTCCCCCAACAAGAATTTACTGGTTCAATTCTCGGCTTTAATTTTGTATTACATACATAATTTCTCCTATTATAACATTTATGACACTTTCAAAATTATTTCTTTTATTGCCTATATCCCTAGGTGAACTGAAATTTCTAAGAGCAGGGACTATGTGTGTTTTGTTTACTATAGTATTCTTTTTTTTTTTTTTTTTTTTTAGAGAAAACGAGAAAGAAAGAAACAGCAAAAGAAAGAATAAAAAAAAGAATGAAAGAGAGAAAGAAAGAGGAAGAGAAAGAGGGAGATAGAATGGGATTCTTGTTTTATTGCCCAGGCTAAAATACAGTCTAAAAATGGGTATTAAAAACCTCTTTTATGCCAATAATTGTGTTTAACAATGGAGACAGGAAGGAATAGGGGATGAAAATAACAAATAAGCAGCCAACCAATATTTTAT
>PVKP010030813.1:0-27577 GCA_004027715.1 Plecturocebus donacophilus
TATATGGTTATATGTGGAAGTGTTTATATTTGTGCAAAAAAGGATGGAAACAGTTTTAAAAGCCATCCAAAAACTGGAAAAATAAAAAAGCATTCTTTTTTTTTAATCTAATGAGTAATTTTTCATTTATCTTCCATAGACCTGAATTGGTAGTTAAGAAGTTACGATATTATGCAAGATTTATAGTAGTTTGTCTTCTTCTCAACAAAATGGATGTTGTAAAGGATCTGGTAAAGGTAAATGCACTTTAAAATAGTTAAAATTCTAATCTCTAATTGTATATGGATAGTCTTATTTTTTAAAACTAGATTTTAGGTTAAAATAATTTTGATATATCAAAATAATTACAACATTCAAAGTGTACTAACTTCTGACAAGGATAATGATAAAAAATTTTCCAACTCTTTTTATGTTACAAATACACTAATCTGATATAATTATCTTGATTCCTTGCTTTTGTCCTTTCTACATGTTTTACATTTCAAAGCCCATCAATAGATGGCTGGAATGCAAACAAACAAAAATACTTAGTTTAAGAGAAAATAATTGAAATGTTATGTCAAGAAAAAGTACATAACACTTTACAGAGGTATTGGGAATGATTTTAGTTTTCTCACCACTTTAGAGCTTCTTCATCATATCTCTCCTTCATTAACTCAGGTGATTAAGAGTTAACTGTCTTCAGATCCACAGGATACCTGTAATCATTGCATGTTAAATTCTGGTTGCACTCTGTACTCAATAGGTTTAATGGCATACTTAATTTTGTTTCAAGTACAACATACCAGTTAGTTTTTTGAGGTTTGTTTGTTTTGCCCAGCTGGCACAATTATTGGCATTAACACAAGACCCTTCCCTTTCCAGCACCAGCAAGCCACGCCCAAAGGGTGTCCCTCTGCCCCATTTCTGCAAAAGCTCTCAGGCCTTAGCAGTAGCCTGAGCTGCCCCCAGTGCTGTGAGCTGCTGAATCTTCTGGCTCATCATTTCCATGACAGCCTGTTTCATGGCGTGCTTCTCCTGGAGAGCTGTTTGGATTTTCTCCATCTGCTTAGTTAGAACATCTGTCTTCCTCTTGAAGAAGTCCTGGGCATCCTCAGCAGTCTTCTCTACATAGTAGTACCCAGTTCCCACATTAAGCACATATTCCACATCATGCAGCTTCCCAGGGACATACATAGAACTCGTCAGTGGGACGAGCAATTCTTTCCCCTTGTTGCTCTTGTTCAGCACGTTCAGACAGTCCTTGGCTTCCACATACTTGTTTATACCACTTTGAGCTGGGCAGTGGATGTGGACAAGAACTCCACTTCCTGGTCCAGCTGGTTCTTGGGCATTTCTAGATGTGGCAGATTCAGCCCTGTGATGTTAATTGACTGCTCCATGTTGGGAAGAAGGACTAATGAAAAGCTGTTTGTTTGTTTTGAGACAAGGTCTTACTCTGTCACCCAGGCTGGAGTGCAGTGGCACAATCTTGTCTCACTGCAACCTCTGCCTCCCGGACTCAAACAATCCTCTTACCTTAGCTTCCTGAGTGAGCCGGGATCATAGGCTTAAGCCACCACTCCTAGCTAATTTTTGTCTTTTTGTAGAGAGACGGTTTCACCTTGTTGCCCAGGCTGGTCTTGGACTCATGGGTTCAAGCAATCCGCCAGCCTCGGCCTCCCGAAGTGCTGGGATTGTAGACATGAGCCACCGTTCCCAGCTCAACATGCCAGTTTTGACAAGGCCACCAGAAGTAGCTCTCCGTACTCCTTTTCTGCTTTCCTTTATACCCAGTTACCATTAAAAATATTTCCAAAACACTGTATAATATAAATCCAAATAAAGTCAGGAAGTATTTTTAGAAATATATAATTTTTTGTAGTGATAAGGTCTCACTATGTTGCCTAGGCTGGCCTAGAAATCCTGGCCTCAAATGATCCTCCCATCTCGACCTCCCAAACGGCTGGGATTACGGGTGTGAGACACTGCATCCAGCCTCATTTTTTTTTAATGCTAAAGTTTTGAATTTGTCTTTTCTGATTTTTCTTTAATTAATTTATTGCTGATATAGTACTGATAGGAAATAGATCTCTGTAAAGACTTCATTTGTTGGGTATTATTCTGAAGTTTGTGACTTTTGAAGAAATTTATGTAGTTTTCATCTTTGTTTTTGGTAATAATCAGGACTGTGTATTGATAATCAAATTTTGTAAGTATGTCGGTTTCTATCAGCAAAATGGTTTTATATGGCTGTATATTTTTATGGGTGTTTTAATAACCTTTTTTGTGATATTTTAAAATTAGGAATTGTCAGATGAAATTGAAGATTATACTCACCGATTTAATACTGAAGATCAAGTGGAATGGAACTTGGTGCTTCAAGAAGTAGCAGCTTTCATTGAGGTCAGTTTTTGATAAGAAAAATCATAATTATTGGCTGGGTACAGTGGCTCATCCCTGTAATCCCAAGACTTTGGGAGGCCAAGGTGGGCGGATCACCTGAGGTCAGGAGTTTGAGACCAGCCTGGCTGACATGGTGAAACCCTGTCTCTGCTGAAAATACAAAAAAATTAGCCGGGTGTGGTGGCGGGCACCTGTAATCCCAGCTACTCAGGAGGCTGAGGCAGGAGAATCACTTGAACCTAGGAGGCGTAGGTTGAGCCGAGATCGATCCACTGGACTCCAGCCTGGGCAACAAGAGTGAAACTCGTCTTAAAAAAAAGAAAGAAAACTCATAATTATCGATAAATACCATGTAGTTTATGTTTTCATTGTCTATATGTCAAGAAGAAGGAGTAACTTATTATATTCATAGTTAGTCTTAGCCATTTGTTAACTTCTTACTGCTTTTTTCTTTAGGCGGACCCTGTAATGGTATTAAATGATGATAATACCATTGTTATCACATCTAATCGCCTTGCTGAAACAGGAGCCCCATTGCTGGAACAGGGCATGATTGTGGGACAATTGTCTCTGGCTGATGCACTCATTATTGGTAATTGTAATAATCAGGTAAAGAATTGTGAAGGGATTATGATTAAAATTCACTGTGGAAAATAGTGCTATTGATGATCACAGAATTATTTTCTTATAAATATCCTAACATCCACTTGTGAGGAAATGGCTGATTAAATTATGCTGTGTGCATATCTGGAATATATTACAGATATTTAAATAGTTTAGAAAGAATTTTTAATAACCTAGGAAGATACTGCTGATAGAGTAAATGAAAATAAACTTGCCATGGAGCTGTGTAAGCAGAAATATTTCATATATGTTAAAATGTCTATGTGTATACACATAGGAAAAAGACTGGGAAGAAATTTTACAAATATGTACGTTTTATCTCTGAGTAGCCACATAATAGGTGATTTTTATTTTATTTTTTACAACACTTTAAATTTTCAAAAATTTCTGGCCAGGCGCCGTGGCTCATGCCTTTAATCCCAGCCTTTGGGAGGCCAAGGTGGGCAGATCACCTGAGGTCAGGAGTTCAAGACCATTCAGGCCAACATAATGAAACCCTGTCTGTACAAAAACACACAAAAAATTAGCTGGGCATGATGGTGGGTACCTGTAATCCCAGCTACTGGGGCAGCTGAGGTGGGAGAATTGCTTTAACCTGGGAGGCAGAGGTTGCAGTGAGCCAAGATCATGCCACTGTACTCCAGCCTGGGCAACAGAATGAGACTCTGTCTCAAAGAAAATTAAAAAAAAAAAAAAAAAAGTTTGCAAATGTCTATACATTACTTTCCAATCAAGCAAAAAGGCATGAGGAGGAGTTGGTTTTGTTTGTTTGTTTGTTTGTTTATTTGAGACAGAGTCTTGCTCTGTCACTAGGTTGGAGTGCAGTGGCATGATCTTGGCTCACTGCAACCTTTGTCTCCCAGGTCCAAGCAATTCTCCTGCCTCAGTCTCCTGAGTAGCTGGGATTACAGGTACATGCCACCACATCTGGTAATTTGTGTATTTTTAGTAGAGACGGGGTATCATCATGCTGGCCAGGTTGGTCTTGAACTCCTGACCTCAAGTGATCCTCCTGTCTCAGCCTCTCAAAGTGTTGGGATTACAAATGTGAGCCACTGCACCCAGCCAGGTGTTGTTTTTGTGTAAATTTGTTAAAAGTGAATTTCAAATGTTTTTTAATGGTAGAATAGCCCCATCTTGATGAGTTTAACATACTGGAAATGAAATTTACTGAAAATTATGGGATGTTGAAAAAGTCACCAGTAAATACATTTATATATATATATATATTTAAAGACGGGGTTTCACCACGTTGGTCAGGCTGGTCTTGAACTCCCGACCTCAGGTGATCCGCCCGCCTTGGCCTCCAAAGTGCTTGGATTACAGGCGTGAGCCACCACGCCAGGCCTCTATATTTTTTTTTAGCAAGTGTAATTTTGGATCCTATCCTAGTATCTGTCAATCATTTTTGTTACTGTTACATTTTTCTGGTATTTCTCCATTTTTGGTTTTTATGACCATTATTTTCCAAATGTCTACATTACAACATTTTAAAAATTAGTGTATGAGTATACTAAATGGAAAAATTTTGAAACATATTAATGGTTTGTATAGTTATATTATCTGAAGGCTTGGTATTTTTCTCACTTTTTTTTAATTCAAAGAAAATTTTTCTACTCAAAAAAATATAGATTAAAACCAAATGAGATATCACCAACCCAGCTGACTAAAAGCAAGAGACCAAGAAACTGATAATAGCGTATCCTGACAAGTAGTACAAGAACTGAGTATTTCATAATTTGTAGAAATATAAATTGATAGATTCACTTTAGAAAAATGGCAGACATTATCTAGTACAGCTAAATATATGCACACTCCATGACTAAGCGGTTCCAATATTTTCTTATTGATCTGTAAGAGTTTCTAATATATTCTACGTGAAAGTCCTTTGTCAGATTTATGTATTGAACTGTCTTCCCCTACTCTTGGCTTGCCTTTTACTCTCTTCTGACTATCTCTCTCTCTCTCTCCTTTTTTTCCAAACATCTGTTAAAATATTTATTAGTGCCTGCTCTATGCCAGACCCTGTTCCAGGTACTGAGATTCCAGTGAAGTCCTTAATTTTAATGTAGTCCAATTTATAATTCTTTTCCTTTCTTCTAAGAGCTTTTTTGTGCCCTATTTTGAGAAATCGCTGCTTACTTTACCTTTCATATTTAGATCTATGATCTCTTTGGGATTTATTTTAGTGTGAAGTATGGGTCAAATTTTCTTTATGGATTTCCGGTAGACCTAGCACCATTAACTAAAAAGACCATTTTTTCCACCATAGTGTAGTGTCCCTTTTATCATAAATCAGGTGTACAAATATATTTGAGTCTGATTCTGTTCCTTTGGTCTGTATGTCTATTATGCCGATACCTCTGACTTCGTTATTATGGCATTGTATAAGCCTCAATATATTGTAGTAAATGAAAAATTGTTTTGTTTTTTTTTTTCTAATTTTTTCCCTTTTGTTGATTCTTACTCTTATTTTTATTTCCTTTTTCCTGATTTGAATTTAATTTGCTTCGATAACTGACTTTATTTTTATTTTTGAGACAGAGTCTCACTTTGTCCCTCAGGCTGGAGTACAGTGGCATGATCTTGGCCCACTGCAACTTCTGCCTCCCAGGTTCTAGTGATTCTCCTGCCTCAACCTCCCGAGTAGCTGGGATTACAAGCATGTGCTACCACACCCAGCTAATTTTTGTATTTTTAGTAGAAACGAGGTTTTGCCAATGTTGGCCAGGCTGGTCTCAAACTCCTGACCTCAGGTGATCCCCCAGCCCCTGGCCTCCCAAAGTGTTGGGATTACAGGTGTGAGTCACCGCACCCAGCCAAATAACTGACTTTAGAAATGCTTCCTCTTCTAATCTAATATAAAAATCCCTGGGCTGGGCATGGTGGCTCACGACTGTAATCCCAGAACTTTGGGAGGCTGAGCAGGGCAGATTGCCTGAGGGTCAGGAATTCTAGACCAGCCTGACCAACATGGCAAAATTGTCTCTCCTAAAAATACAAAAATTAGCCAAGTGTGATGGCATGCACCTGTAATCCTACCTACTCAGGAGGCTGAGGCAGGAGAATTGCTTGAACCTGGGAGGCGGAGGTTGCAGTGAGCTAACACCACTGCACTCCAGCCTGGGCAACAGAACAAGACTCCATCTCTAAATAATAAAATAAAAATCCAGTGCTGTAAAATTATTTTTAAGCATTACTTGAATTTCATTCTACAGATGTTGATATTTTGTATTTTTTTAATCCTGTTCCTTCTATAATATTTTATATTTTTTATTTTCTTTCAATTGAAAGTATTTTCTAATTTTTTGTGAATTCTTTTTAGACCCTTACCAACAGTATATTGCATATCCTTCTCACTGTGTTGCCAGGCTGATCTCGAGCTCCTGGCCTTGAATGATCCTCCCACCTTGGCCTTCCACAGTTCTGAAATTACAGGTGTGACCCACCACACCAAGACTTTTGCATATTATGTGTGATGTTTGTATCATCCTGTTTGAATTTCTTATTGTTTCTGTTAACTGCATCAGAGGTACCTATTTTCTTCATGTGTTTTATGATTTTGGGTTGTGAGTTTTCTTTGTTGTAATTCTATCAGCTAGAATTCTATAAGACCTGAGTTGAGGATGCCTTCTTCCAATGAGGATCTGCGTTGCTTTTTCCCCGAAAAACTTGGGGGCACTATCAGTTTTTGTTCTCGTTAAGTGAAAAACCTTATAGATTTTTGAGCCATGCAAATAATGTTAATTCAAACCACATGAGAATCAGCATATGGCCATGAATTCTTGGAGGAGACATTTCTTTATCTCTTCTCAGAAAAAAGGCTAAGGTAGAGTTCTTTCATGTTTATGTCTCTGGATCAGATTTGTTTCTAGTGTACTCCTCTGAGACCGTATCTTTTTGTGCTTCCAGTTTTATTTGGGCATGGGCGTATGTGTGGGAGGGCCAGTCTTCCAACTAGCCAACCAGTTCTTAGCCAGGAGCCCCATGCTGCCCTTACTACAGGAAAGCAAGGTATTAGTGCCCACTTATCTCCTTAAACCTCTTCCCCTACTTTAATCTCCACCTCTTGTGAAACCTCTTACTCTCTTACAGGCTTATCTCTGCATTTCACCGGTAGTGTTGATGGATACCTTTATATCACTGGAAACAGAAGCTATATTTTAACTTTTTATTATAGAGATGGCTTTTTGATTCCTTATGTGAAAATGTGAATTTAATAATGCTAATTTAGTAATGAGCTATAGAAGTGATCCCTGAAGTGTAGTCTTTTGATGCTAATCTACAAATGACTTGTAATGAGAGACAAAGTTCAGCAGAAGAGTCATTCATTCATTCAGCTAGTATTCATTGAGTGCCAGTTATGTACAGGGCACTAGGGATGATTAGAACTAAAAATATAAAAAATAAGAATCTCAAACAATAAGCTTCCCTAATGGAGCTTAGAATCTAGTTGTGAAGACAAACATTAATTAAGTAACCACTTTGATAAATATCAAATAGCCACATCGACAAATGTGACAAAAGAAGTATATGGTTTAACTGTCTACGATCAAGGGATTTGACCTAGTTTGGGAAGTTGTTGAAAGTTTTTCTCAGAACAGCTGTTTGAGCTAAGAACTAAGGGTAGTAGAAATTAACCATGTAAAAAGCAGAATATACCAGGCATCAGGAAGAGCACTTGGCATGGCCTGGAATCCAAGGGGGGCATGGTGAGTATGAGACATTAATAGAAGGCTAAACTGGCTGCAACCCAGAGAACAAAGGAAACTACAATTAGATGAGAGATAGGTAGGGCTGTATTAACAGAGCTTGATACTGAATGCTAAGTAATTTGTCTGTATCCTATGTGTATTGGACAACCAGCAAAAGTTTTGATGCAAGGGGAGGAATATGATGAGGCCTGAATTTTGGAATGATCATTTTGGTTATAGTTAGGTAAACAGATTGGAGCCAGAATGGGAGAGGCAGAGCAGTTAGGAAATTGTTTTAGTAATCTAAGTGAGTGATGACAATATCTTTAAGTAAAGAGGTGGTGGTGATTATGGAGCCAGTGGATACACACATACACACACACACGTATTTTAAATGAATTAAATGTTTGAACGTATAGTTAGTAATCTTCATAAACTTATTCTCATCTTAACTAAATAATTCCTTTTTTTATTTGATAGAAACAAGTACTTCTAAAAAGTCTCATCTGTTTCATCATCTGTTTTATAATATGTGTTCCTGAAGTTCTATATAAGTGTTATTGAAATTGGAAAAAGATAGAGACTTAAACTTGACATTAATTGGACTGTCTGAATGAAAAAAAAAAAGATACAGACTTAAATATTGTGTAGGGCCAAAATTTATGGCAGAAATCACTATAAAATATGGATCACAGTTGTGTTTCAGCATAGCTAATTTGCCAAAAGTTAGCTGTTTTTTCCTTCATGCAGCATGGATTACTATCAGACTTCTGGGTGTAGAATTTGGGCTGGAAGGCTGGGCATGATGGCTTACATCTATAATCCCAGCACTTTGGTAGGCTGAGGCGGGTGGATGACTTGAGGTCAGGAGTTTGACACCAGCCTGGCCAACATGGCGAAACCCTGTCTCTACTAAAGATACAAAAATTAGCCAGGTGTGATGGCACACGCCTGTAATCCCAGCTACTCCAGTGGCTGAGGCGGGAGGATTGCTTGAACACAGGAGGCAGATGTTGCAGTGAGCCAAGATCGCACTACTGCATTCCAGCCTGGGCAGCAGAGCAAGACTCTGTTTCAAAAGAAAAAAAAAGAATTTGGGCTGGAAATCCTTTTGTGAGTGAAAAACTTGTGCCTCACATAGCATACTGCCTACACGTGTGAATTCATCCATCAGTCTGTGGAAGTTAGCGTGTTTGTAAAACCCAATATACTATCTGTGCCTCTGTTTTTTTTTTGAGATGGAGTCTCACTCTGTCATCCAGACTGGAGTGCAATGGTGTGATCTCGGCTTACTGCAACCTCTGCCTCCAGGTTTAAGTGATTATCCTGCCTCAGCCTCCTGTGTAACTGGGATTACAGGCATCCGCCACCACGCTCGGCTAATTTTTTTATTTTTAGTAGAGATGGGTTTCACCATGTTGGCCAGGCTGCTCTGAAACTCCTGACCTCAGGTGATCCACCTGTCTTGGCTTCCCAAAGTGCTGGGATTATAGGCGTGAGCCACCCATGCTCAGCCCCTCTGTGCTTTCATAACTACTGAAAAAAACAAAACCTGAGGAAGTTTATTGATCAGTAGGCATGTATATGGCTGGAGAGGTATGTGATAAAGTAAATATAAAAAATGCTTGTTATAGGATCTAGATGATGAACCTGTGGTTATCCCTATAGAATTCTTCCAATCTTTCCATCATTTGAAAATTTTCATAATGAAATATTAGAGAAAAAGATACCCAAAGCCCTGAAGTACATGTGAAAGTCAAAACTAGTAATGTGATAAAAGACTTCAAAGTCTGTGTTGCATTAAGGCTAGGTTGTTTTTTTTTTTTTTTTTCTTGCAGGTTAAGTTCAGTGAACTAACTGTTGATATGTTCCGGATGTTGCAAGCTCTGGAAAGGGAGCCAATGAATTTAGCTTCCCAGATGAATAAACCAGGAATGCAGGTAATTTTCTCTCTTACATTTGCAAGTTTGGTAACCCTCTGGCTGCTGCTCTCCTCACAGAATGCAGCTGATTATTCAATAAATACTACAAACTTTAATAAATAATTCTTTTGATGAGACTTGGAGAAATAGATAAACATAATCACAGTAAGACTGAGTGAAAATAAGACGACTTGATACTTGATAAAGGCATTGATAATTCATTAGTCAAATGCAGCTTATATGTATAATGTTTTGTGTGTGTAAATACAGGAATCAGCTGACAAGCCTACTAGACGAGAAAACCCTCACAAGTATTTGCTCTACAAACCAACCTTCAGCCAACTATATACCTTCTTAGCAGCATCTTTTAAGGTATGTGTAATCCAGTACTTTTTACTGTAAGGTTGAAGTGTGCCCTAAATAGAATCTAAGAGTCACTCTTTTAAAAAAAATTTAAGAGTTTAAGTAAAATATAAAAATTAAAAACTGCCTTTAGAATAACGATCCTGATGATAGTTATTTTTGTTTTGTTTTGTTTCTCTTTTTTTACTCCTGGTAAGCTGTGAAATAGCTGTTTTTGGAATGAAAATTGCTTGTGATGTTGTGATTGTTCCCATCATTAATTAATGAGAACAGTGGTTTTCCTTCCACCAGTTTTTTATTGCTTAACGATTTCAGGTGTAACAGTGCAAAACTGAAAAATGAAAGCAGAGTGCCTATGCCTCCTTTCTACTCAAGGAGCTCTATGAAACATTTAGATCATCTGAAAGAACTATGAGAAATAGGAGAATTCTTCCCAAAGTCTATGTAGAGAAAGCCACAGAAGGACTTTGTCTTTTAGCTGTATAGTCAGGATCTTTACTTCTCCATTCAACTTTTTGGAGAATATTCTCTAAATGATGGGGTTTTTGAAGCAGAGAATGTCTACACAACTTTTGATGATAGTTATAGATTAATAATGAATCTCTGCTGTGTATATAGTTTTAAAGTCTGAACCAAGAAGAGTGTCTCTTCTCTTAGAAAAGACAGCAGTGTGTTCTTATTTATCCCACAACTTTAAAATGTCATGAACTTTAAATAAAACCATGTTGTTCATCCCTGTTTGTTGTTTTGTGTATGTGATTTTCTTTAATTTCAGGAGCTGCCTGCCAATAGTGTGCTTCTGATTTACCTGTCGGCCACTGGCGTTTTCCCCACAGGTCGTTCTGATAGTGAAGGTACAATAAAGGAATGCTCCCTGTTGTGAGCAGGGCTTGAATTCTCTTTATTTTCTACAAGACGATGGCCCATAGCCCACAGACCATCTCAAGCTTTCTAGACAGACTTCCAGTTTTGAAACCTGGTCTTGTTGATTGGCAATTTTGTAGATACCCCAGTCTTTCATACTTTTTAAAATGTTGTTTGTCAAAGCCCATAAATCATCAGAAAATTCATATATTAAATGCATGCTTCACTATCAAATTTATCAAAAGCATAGTATGTAAATACATTTAGATATACATAAGGAGTTTGATGTTTTGAAGTTAAAAGGATGATGGAATAACTAAGCCTAATTATCTATTTCACATCATTGAATTTTTCTGAGCTTTCAGTGTACTGGGGAATCCGGTCAATGGCTACATGATGGCTGAAAGTCTTTGTAGAAATCAGTGTATTTTCTTAACTGTGAAAGTTCAAGCCCTTGTCATGATTTTGTTTTCTGTCCTTTATTTTGTTTTATGGATTTAATCTGTAGAATATCGGGATGCTGTTTCAGAATAAAAACTTAAAAAAACTGTCCAGAACATATGAGTCCAGAAATTGGTCAGAATAGATAAATAACTTGGATGTAAATAAGATAATTAAATCTTTGTCTGGACCAAAAAAAAAAAAAAACCTTAACATTCTTAACATTTTCCTCTTCATTTGTTTGTTGAAATTTGCATTCCTTTATAAATGCATGTCCTTGCCATCTTCCTTGCATGACCTACAGATTCTCTTAAAATGTTAAAATGAAAACAAAACAAATCTCTTTAGTCTTTTCATTGCAGTGAATTTTTTTTAAGAAATGAAATATAATACAACATTAAAAGTAATGTAAAATCTTAAACTACTTTAGTTTTGTAATAATAAAGTTAATACTTTTATTTATATTTGTCCTTATGTCTAATATACTGTTAAATCAGGTTTTCTGGGTCTCTGCTTAACATATTGACTTTTTTTACTTTTTCAAAGTATGATAGGTAATAACTGAATGGTCCTTTGAGAGAGATCATCTGAACATCCCATAGTTGCTATTTTATTTAGACAAGAGTTTAGCTAATGCATACAAATTTAGTGGGAAAAGGCTAACTTCAGAACCAGAACTAAAGTGCTTGATATGTTAGTGATAATAATGGAGTTTTTGCATGCTGAAATCTGGCAATACATTCTTAAAGCTGAAGTTTTTGTGAATGACAATTTTCAAATTCTATTCAAATTTTACAGTTGATGGCTCATTTAAAATTATATTTACTTACGAGATTAAGATTTCATTTATTCTGCAACTTCTTTTTTTTCTGAGACAGAGTCTCACTCTGTCGTTCAGGCTGGAGTGCAGTGGTATGATTATAGCTCACTGCAGCCTCAAACTCCCTGGCTAAAGTGATCCTCCCACCTCAGCCTCCTGAGTAGCTGAGAATATAGGCACCTGCCACCATGCTTGGCTAATTTTAAAAATGTTTTTGTAGAGAGACGGTCTCACTGTATTGCCCAGATTGGTCTGGAACTCCTGGCCTCATGCAGGCCTCCTGCCTCAGCCTCCCAAAGTGCTGGAATTAACAGCCATGAGCAACCAAGTCTGACCAATTTCCTTTTAAAGTAATATCGTTAAACCTGAGATTGTAGGTGTGCTTGAAATGTAAAGGTCATTTTGAACATCCCAGATCTCCATTTCTTTTATTACTTAGAATAATGATGCCATAGATTCTTGTTTTGTTTCTCATTATGTTCTGTTTGAAGAACTGCTGAATAATTAATGATTTTTTAAAAATGTTGAAACTGACCACATATTGAAGTAATTTAAATACTCCATTAAATTAAAATGTTAAATTTTAAAATAATTTAAATGTTGTGTAATTCTCTTCCCTTGTATCAATGAGAGATTCACACAGTATCTTTGTATTTGAACATCAGGTCAGTGTTAGTCTTCAACTGAAGCCTAGGATTCTTCCCTTTGTTTTTATAGGTCCTTATGATTTTGGAGGCGTACTTACTAATAGTAACCGGGATATTATTAATGGAGATGCCATCCACAAACGAAATCAGTCCCACAAGGAAATGCACTGGTATGTATTCTGATGTCTCCTCTTATTCTAAAAATTATACCTCTGTCTATATGTAGAAAACATATTAAGTAAAATGGCGAATTTTTTCTAGTACTTGAATGATTCCCTTAGACAAAGATTTAGGTTGATATTCATTGGACAAATATTTTATTGAGTATCTATTATATGACACACTAGTCACTAGGGATATGTCAATGAACAAAATTGCATTCTAATTGGAGACAGTAAATATATACATAAATAAATAATATGTCAGGACGTGATACATGTAACATCAATATGAACATTAAAAATTTTTTTTCTTTAGAGAGAGAGTTATGCTCTGTCACTCAGGTTAGTCTTAGTTTCCTAGCCTTAAGTGAGCCTCCCACTTCAGCATCCCAAACTACTAGGATCACAGGCATGAGCCTGTGGACAGATCTGTGGACAGATCACCTGAAGTCGGACTTTGAGACCAGCCTGACGAACATGGAGAAACCCCGTCTCTACTAAAAATACAAAAAATTATCCAGATGTGGTGGTGTATGGCTGTAATCCCAGCTACTCTGGAGGCTGAGGCAGGGGAATTGCTTGAACCCAGGAGGCGGAGGTTTTGGTGAGCTGAGATCGCGCCTGCACTCCAGCCTGGGCAACAAGAGCAAAACTCTGTATCCAAAAAAAAAAAATTTTTTTTAATTGAAATATAATCATTGTACATATTCATGGGGTACATAATGATGTTTCTATTCTTAAAATGTATAGTAATTAGATCTGAGTAATTAGCCTACTCATTATCTCAAACATCCATTCTTTCTGTTGGGAACATTTAATATCTTTCTTCTAGCTATTTAAAACTATATAACATAGGCTGGGAGTGGTGACTTAACGCTTGTAATCCCAGCACTTTGGGAGGCTGAGATAGGTGGATCATTTGAGGTCAGGAGTTGGATACCAGCCTGGCCAACATGAAACCCCATCTCTACTAAAAATACAGAATTAGCCAGGCATGGTGGCTCACACCTGTGGTCCTAGCTACTCAGGAGGCTGAGGTGGAAGAATCACTTGAACCCTTCAGGTCAAGGTTGTAGTAAGCTGAGATTGTGCTCTGGCCTGGGTGACAGTGAGACTCCATGTCAAAAAAAAAAACAAAAAAGAAAAAATAAAAACTATATAACATATTATTAACTATAGTCATCCTACAGTGGTATAGAACATTAGAATCTAGCTATAATTTTGTATTCTTTAACAAATCTCTTCCCTATCCCTCCCTTCCTCTACCCTTCCCAGCCTTTAGGGTTGAAACTTTTTTTTAAGATGGAGTCTTGCTCTGTCTCCCAGGCTGGAGTGAAGTGGCATGATCTTGGCTTACTACAAGCTCCGTCTCTCAGGTTAAAGCAATTCTCCTGCCTCAGCCTCTGAAGTAGCTGGGATTACAGGCGGCCGCCACCACACCCAGCTAAGTTTTATATTTTTCGTAGAGATGGAGTTTCACCATGTTGGCCATTCTGGTCTCGGACTCCTGACCTCAGGTGAACCACCTGTCTCGGCCTCCCAGAGTGCTAGGATTACAGGCATGAGCCACTGCACCTGGCCTGAATTTTTTAATACAAGGGTTTTTTTTTCGTTTAATATAGCACAAATGAATATTATTACATGATTTCAAATAGACCTTCAGGCACAGTGGCTCACACCTGTGATCCCAACGTTTTAGGAGGCTGAGGTTGGAGGATCACTTGAACCCAGGAGTTTGAGACCAGCCTGGGCAATATAGTGAGACTCCCATCTCTACAAAAACTATTTTAAAAAAAATGCAAAAAATACAAAAATAGAGTTTCATCTATGAAAGTTCTTTCTTTCTTTCTTTCTTTTCTTTTCCTTTTCCTTTTCCTTTTCTTTTCTTTTCTCTTTTCTTTTCTTTTCTTTTCGACAGAGTTTCACTCTGCTACCCAGGCTGGAGTGCAGTGGCATGATCTCGGCACACTGCAACCTCTGCCTTCTGGGTTCAAGTGATTCTCCCGCCTCAGCCTCCCAAGTAGCTGAGATTACAGCCATGCACCACCATGCCCAGCTAATTTTTATATTTTTAGTAAAGATGGGGTTTCACCATCTTGACCAGGTTAGTCTTGAACTCCTGACCTCAAGTGGTATGCCTGCCTTGGCCTCCTAAAGTGCTGGGATTACAGGCATGAGCCAGTATGCCCAGAGTTCGTTCTTTTTTTATGTATAAGAACTTCATTGCTTGGGCCACTATTGACTTTAGAATTTCTCTAGCTGAGAGCAATCTTGTTATAAAGAAAACTGGACTGGTCTAAAAATTCATTTCTAATACAGATTGAATGTCCCTTACTGAAATGTGTGGGACCAGAAATGTTTTGGGTTTGGATTTTTCCATATTTTGGGGTATTTGCATATAGATAGTAAGATACTTGGGGATGGGACCCATAAAATTTATTTATATTTCATGTACACCTCATACACATTGCCTGAAAGCAGTTTTATTTTTCCCTTTGAGATCCCGAATAAACTATGTGTTGTGCACCTGTATGACTATGATCTATCATGTGAGGTCAGGTTTGGAATTTTCTACTTGTGGCATCATGTTGGCTCTCAAAACCTTTTTGGATTTTGGAGCATTTTATGTTTTGGATTTTCAGATTAGGAATGGTGAACCTGTATTTCATGATCACTTACATGTGGAATCTAAAAAAGTTGCACTCAGAAGCAGAGTGCCGCTGTAGTTATGAGGAGCTAAGGATTGGGGAAAATAGGGAGATATTGGTTAAAGGGTGCAACCTCTCAGTTGTAAGATAAATAACATTTAAAGTACGGGATGGTGATGATAATTAAAAATACTGTATTGGCTGGGCGAGGTGGCTCACTCCTGTAATCCCAGCACTTTGAGAGGCCAAGGTGGGTGAATGCAAAAATTTAGCCAGGCGTGGTGGCACATGCCTGTAATCCCAGCTACTTGGGAGGCTAAGACAGCAGAATTGCTTGAACCGGGGAGGGGGAGCTGAGGTTGCGCCACTGCACTCCAGTCTGGGTGACAGAGTAAGACCATCTCACATGCGTACATACATACATACATACATACATACAGTATTGTTGGACTGAGTGTGGTGGCTCATATCCATAATCCCAGCCCTTTGGGAGGCTGAGATGGGAAGATTGCTGGAGTTCAGGAGTTCAAGACCAGCCTTGGCAACATAACAGGATCTTGTCTCTACTAATTAAAAAAATGAGCCAGGCATGATAGTGCATGCCCATGATCCCAACTACTCAGGAGACTGAGACAGGAGTATCACTTGAGCCTGGGAGATCGGGGCTTCAGTGAGCTGTGATCCTGCCACTGCACTCCAGTCTTGGTGACAGAGTGAGACCCCATCTCAACAAACAACAACAACAATTGTTGTTTACTTGAAATTTTCTAAAAGAGTAATGCTTGCGTGTCCTCTATGCCTACCCCCACCCTTGCCCATACGCACAAAGGGTAACTGTGTGGGAATGGAGGTGTTGATAGAATTGATCATGGTAATCACTACACAATGTGTACGTTAACAAGTTATCACGTTGTACACCTCGAATATATACAATTTTTATTAATAAAAGAAAAACTTTTTGAAATATAATGAAGTTTGATATTGTTCATTGAAACATTTATGTATTTACATTTACATTAGCATCTATCTACATACAGGCATCTTGTACTTAACCATCGGAAAGAGAGCATGCACACCAAAATTCTGACGTTACACAGTGGCTCTCACATGGATGTTACTGAACTTCAGCCTTTGGGTTCAGTAGCTCTTCGGTGGGCCAGTTAAACTGCATGTTTAACAAGCCCTTGATGCAGATGTTCAGAGGAAACATAAAGTATAGTAAAAGGTAGCCAGGCGCAGTGACTCATGCTCGTAATCCTAGCACTTTGGGAAGCTGAGGTGGGCAGATTGCTTGAGCGAGGAGTTTGAGACCAACCTGGGCAACATGGAACAACTCCATCTCTACTAAAAATAGAAAAATTAGCCGAGTGAGTTGGTACACACCTGCAGCCCCAACTACTCAGGAAGCTTAGGTGGGAGGATCATGTGAGCCTGGGACATGGAGGTTGCATTGAGCTGAGATTGTATCACACCACTCCACTCTAGCCTGGGCCACAGAGCAAGATGGTGTCGTTAAAAAAAAAACAGTGATAGTAAAAAGGTTTTCAGTTGGCCGCGGTGGCTCATGCCTGTAATCCAAGCACTTTGGAAGACCGAAACAGGTGGATCATAAGGTCAGGAGATCAAGACCATCCTGGCCAACATGGGGAAACCCTGTCTCTACTAAAATACAAAAAATCAGCTAGGTGTGGTGGTGTGCACCTATAATCCCAGCTACTTGGGAGGCTGAGGCAGGGGAATTGCTTGAACTCAGGAGGTGGAGGTTGCAGTGCGCCGAGATCATGCCACTGCACTCCAGCCTGGTGACAGAGCAAGACTCCATCTCAAACAAAACAAAACAAAACAAAACAAAAAGGTTTTCATACTTACTACCTGTGATATTAGATGTAGCTTGAAATATTAAAAATCTTTAAAATAGAGTTGTTGAAGACTCATTGAAATACAAATCTGGTTTTGTATTACATCTTGTTTCCAGATGTTCTTACAAAGAGCTTTTAAATATGAAACAGGTACCTGTGTGCCAACTTCTGAGGTTTTCATGCTGTGTTTAGTCCTCTTTAAATACGTAGACTTCTCTTTAGTTTAGATATTCTTGAGTAACAATTGTCTCTGAACTTTTTTTTTTCAAATCAAGCTATCTTCGCTATTCCAGTAAATATAGACTTTTTTTTCCTTTGCATAACTAGTTTTTGTTTTTCCCTCAGTGCTATGATGCAAAGGAGGTATGAGCAGACCAAACTGAAGAATAGGATTTCTGAGAGGTGGCTAACACAGTTTAACATTTCTTCATTGTTGCTGTTTTCCCAGCCTTCATCCTGGAGATCTCTATCCTTTCACCAGGAAGCCCCTGTTCATCATTGTCGATTCATCTAATAGTGTTGCATACAAGGTAAGTTCCATGAGAACTGTTACACAGGTAGACATTGTGGCACCAACCCAAGGGTACCCACTCTTAATGTGTGCCTTTTTATTTTGCTTTATTTTATTTAATTTTACACAGTTTGTATTTAGTGTTTCTTTTCTTTTGAGGTTGTGCATGCTAGTCAGGATCGGGTGCTATGAATAGAAACAAGAAGAAAACGCATGAATGGACACTCAGTGGAAAATAATAAATCCTCCTGCAGGAAAAAAAAAAATTCAAGATTTCCAAGATCTCTGGTGGAAGGTTTATTTTTGTTATATAACCCAGAATAATTTTCTTTTATAGAGGTAGAGGGATAAGGGTGAATTTTATTTTCTAGTGTTCAAATGTTTCCCCTTCTCATGTTGAGCTGCTATAATTTAAGTGAAACCTCTATCCCATAGTTTTAGTCTCTGAATATTAACATATTGTTTTACATGCACTTAATTTTTTGAAAATTTGTGATGATCACAAAAAAAAGATGGCCCTGAATGCTGAAATAAGTGACAGGGATCTAACTTGAATATCCTTCGTTTTATATTTTGCTATTGAAGTGATGATTTTCAGTGATTCCATAAAAAATGCCAGTGGTAAAACACTTTAAAGTTGGATATTATAATTCAAACTATAGTAATTTACAGGAAAATGAAAACACAGTCTTTAGAGTCCTTTATATCTGATCAAAATGTAGTTTAACTGTTGCAGCAGTTTGGTGATATGACAGAATGTGTTGATGTACCAGGTCCAGTGTATTGTTTAACATAGTCCAGCATTGTTGATCATGCTAGCAATCCATTAATTTCTCCCAGTGTAATTGGGCATTATTGGATACCACTTCTCAGGAATACCGTTTGTTGTATGTGCCTGCAGAGCACTATTTAGATTTAGGATGAATATTGGATGCCGGTTTTTATTTATTTATTTATTTATTTTGAGATGGAGTTTTGCTCTTGTTGTCTAGGCTGGAGTACAATGGCACGATGTTGGCTCATCGCAACCTCTGCCTCCCAGGTTCAAGTGATTCTTTCTCCTCAGCCTCTTGAGTAGCTGGGATTACAGGCATGCACCACCACGCCCAGCTAATTTTTTTGTGTTTTTAGTAGAGACGGGGTTTTACCATGTTGGCCAAGATGATCTCGATTTCTTGACCCCGTGATCCGCCTGCCTTGGTCTCCCAAAGTACTGAAATTACAGATGTGAGCCACTGCGCCTGGCCACAGATGCAGGTTTTTAAAGACACCATTGTGTATAATTGGAAATGTATTTAGTCAATTAATACATCATGGTTTAATTTTAGATTTTAATATTGTGATGCACAGGGCAGCTGTGGAATAATAGCAAGTGGTTTTTTGTTGTTGTTTGCTTTTGATGGCACATGCACTGTCACTCCTCTAAAGAAATAAATTGTCCCGAACATACCAATCTTCAGAAATGAAAAGGGAGTGCAGTGGCTTACACCTGTAATCTCAGCACTTTGGGAGGCTGAGGCGGGCAGATCATTTGGGGTCAAAACCAGCCTGGCCAACATGGTGAAATCCCATCTCTACTGGAAATTTAAAAATTAGCTGGGCAGGGTGGTAGTCCCAGCTACTTGGAAAGCTGAGGCAGGAGAATCGCTTGAATCCAGGAGATGGAGGTTTCAGTGAGCCAAGATCAGGCCATTGCACTCCAGCCCAGGTGGCAGAGTGAGATTCTGTTTAAAAAAAAAAAAAGAAAAAAAAAAACAGAAATGAAAATGGAACTCCATAGGCAGTAGGCAGATCAGACCATGGCACAGACCAATTTTAGTCTTTTTAGAAATTAATATTACTTACTACATTTAATTTAAGCATGTAGTTCTTTTTGGTAGCATATGAAGGTGTTTCATATTTACTTTTCCCACAAAAGCATCTGTAGGCTGGGCATGGTGGCTTACACCTGTAATCCCAGCACTTTGGGAGGCCGAGGCAAGAGGATCACTTGAGCCAGCAATTTGAGACAAAGTTGGGCAAGATAGCCGGATCCCAAATCTATTAAAAAAATAATTAAAAAATTGACCAGGCTTGGTGGCTCACGCTTGTAATCTCAGCACTTCGGGAGGCTGAGGTGGGCAGATGACCTGAGGTCAGGAGTTTGAAACCAGCCTGACTAATATGGTGAAATCCCATCTCTACTGAAAATACAAAAATTAGCCAGGTGTAGTGGCAAGCACCTGTAATACCAGCTACTGGGGAGGCTGAGGCAGGAGAATCGCTTGAACCCAGGAGGCAGAGGTTGCAGTGAGCTGAGATCACGCCACTGCACTCCAGCCTGGGTGACAGAGCGAGATCCTATCTCAAAAGAATTTTTTTTAATTAGCCAGGCTTGTTTTCATGAACCTGTAGTCCCAGCTACTTCAGGAAGCTGAGGCAGGAGGATCTCTTAAGCCCATGAGTTCGAGAATGCAATGAGTTTGATTGTGCCACTGCACTCCAGCCTGAGTGAGAGAGCAAGACTGTCTCTCTAATAAATTAATTAATTAGATGAAATTAAGCATTGTAAAGTCTTACCACTTTGCAAGTTTTTTTTTTTTGTTTTTTGAGATGGAGTCTTGCTGTCGCCAGGCTGGTGTGCAGTGATGTGATCTCAGTCACTGCAACCTCCGACTCCCTGGTTCAGTGATTCTCCTGCCTCAGCCTACCAAGTAGCTGGGATTACAGGCACGTGCCACCATGCTCCAGTTAATTTTTGTGTTTTTAGTAGAGACGGGGTTTCACCATGTTGGCCAGAATGTTCTTGATCTCCTGACCTCACTGCCTCAGCCTCCAAAAGTGCTGGGATTATAGGTGTGAACCACCGTGCGCAGCCGAGTTGTCTTATTTTTTATTGTCTGTCCTTTGCTCTTTAACAAACTTTTTTCTTTAGGAAATCCTCACATCTTTATTTTCTATGTTTTTTTTTTTTTTGAGACAGAGTCTCACACTGTTGCCCAGGCTATAGTGCAGTGGTGCGATCTCAGCTCACTGCAGTCTCCACCTCCTGGATTCAGGCAGTTCTCCTGCCTCAGCCTCCTGAGTAACTGGGACTACAGGCATGTGCCACCATGCCCAGCTAATTTTTTTTGTATTTTTAGTAGAGATGGAATTTCACCATGTTGGCCCTCCTCGGCCTCCCAAAGTGCTGGGATTACAGGTGTGAGTCACCATGCCCAGCCCACATCTTTATTTTCTAAACCTTCTATTGAGATTTTTCATTTGTTCTCTGTATTTTTCTTTCATATATATAGAAATAGATGCATGTGTGTTTATGTAACACATACATATACATATATAATTGTCTTTTTTAAAAATCATGGTTGAAATACCTCTCTTTCATTTGAAAATATCAGTGATGGTTTAAAATTTCTCCCTGCCTGGTATCTTCTTTCTCTTTGTTCATTTGTTTCTGTTTGTTTTTGCCTGTGTCTTTCTCATTAGAGACTTTAAAGTGTCATAATCCTCACTTGTTTGCTGATATTTAAGAGTGGAGCCTAGCAAACTGATCAGAAGCTCCGAGGGGCTGAGTGGGGCTGGTTCCAACTGAGCTGGACCTTATAGTTGGGTAGCCCCTAATGTCAGTATCTTTAGGTTTTTCTTCATGGCCTGGTCACGTGTACCAGAGAAGATGCAGCTGTTCCGCCTGGAATGTAGAAGGTCTAGTGACCAGCATGATGCCATGTTTTCCCTGAAGTGTGTATGTATGTGTGCGCATATGTGCGTATGTATTTGTGTGTTGATAGATACATGTATCTTTATGTACCAGTGCCTCACACTTAAAAGAGTCTTTTTTTTTTTTTTTTGCAATGGATTCTCACGCTGTTACCTAGGCTGGAGTGCAGAGGCATGATCTTGGCTCACTGCAACCTCTGCCTCCCAGGTTCAAGTGATTCTCAAGCACTAATTTTTGTATTTTTAGTAGAGATGGGGTTTCACCACATTGGCCAGGCTGGTCTCCAACTCCTGACCTCAGATGATCAGCCTGCCTCAGCTTCCCAAGTAGCTGGGACTACAGGAGTGTGCCACCAAGCCCAGCTAATTTTTGTATTTGTTTTGTTTTGTTTTGTTTTGAGATGGAGTCTTCTTCTGTCGCCCAGGCTGGAGTGCAATGGCACGATCTCAGCTCACTGCAACTTCCACCTCCTGGGTTCAAGCGATTCTCCTGCCTCAGCCTCCTGAATAGCTGGAATTACAGGCGCCCACCACCATGCCTGGCTAATTTTTGTATTTTTAGTAGAGATGGGGTTTCACCACATTGACCAGGCTGATCTCAAAACTCCTGACGTCAGGTGATCAGCCCACCTTGGCCTCCCAAAGTGCTGGGATTACAGGCGTGAGCCACCACACCTGGCCAAAACAGTCTTAAATCAATGCATGTTGAATGATGAAATGAGGGCTCTATTGTCCTTATTTTATACTTGAGGAAACTTTGCCTGTGAGGTTCAGGATCTTTTCCAAAATTTCCAGCATGAGTCTTTCTCTTTCCAATGCCCATGCTCTTTGCCATGCTGGAAAAGTGTAGCTAGCTTTTCAGGCTTCTCTGAGCCTCATGTTAGAGGAATAGAGTGATTGAAATACCAAGATTTGTGTAACAAGTATGGCCTATATTTTGGCTCTTAGATTGCCAGTAGGGGTAAACTAAGCACTTTGATTGGCCTTACGTGTGGTAATGTAGTACTTAATAGAAGTTAAAAGAAAAAAAATATGCCCTCAGTCATTTTGGGCAATACTTTTTTTTCTTTTTCCCCTGGAAGAAGAAAATTCTTTTGAGCATTTTAAGTATCTGTGATAGAGCTAGATGGATCCCTGCCCATGGAAATGACTTACACATTTGTCAAAACAGGCGTATTTATCCAAACAGCCTCATCCTAAAGTATTGACTGATGTCTACAGCAATCAGTCTAAGGCATTCACAACAGCATTCAGTTATGTAAGAGCTCTTCTGCCAACCAGCCTAAGTCTTATTCCATTTCTCTCTTGCAGCTTTGAAAGACCTTCTCTTTGTTTTGGATGTACTGCAGTTATATCTAGGTTTGGGTTAATCTATTGGGATTTGTTGGACTTTTATTTTCCTCTTTTTTTTTTTTTTTTGGATCCCATTAAAAGTGAACGTAATTGCTATGGACTTCTTGAGGTAGTAGGTTGGAGTTTTTTGTTACTGCTGTGAAATTCTCATTTTCTCTTCACATATTGATAGTATTTAAGCTTCTCTGTCCTAACCTTCTGGAGCTCCTATTAAATATTAAATATTAGACATTCACACCATATCATCCACATTTCTTAACCTCTCTTGTCTGTATTTTCCATCATTTTGTTTCTTTGGTTGAGACTTGTATAGTTTCTTCTGATCAGCTCTTAGTTCAAAAATTCTCTTTTCAGCTGTGTGTAACTTGCTCTCAAACCCATCTATTGAGTTTTTTGTTGGTCATGGTATTTTTCTTTCTTTCTTTCTTTCTTTTTTGAAATGGAGTCTCGCTCTGTTGCCCAGGTTGGAGTGCAGTGGCGCAATCTCAGCTCACTGCAACCTCTGCCTCCCAGGTTCAAGCAATTCTCTGCCTCGGCCTCCGAAGTAGCGGAGATTACAGGAGCCCAGGCCCGGCTAATTTTTGTATTTTTAGTAGAGAAAGGGTTTCACCATCTTGGCCAGGCTGGTCTTGAACTCCTGACCTTGTTATCCACCCACCTAGGCCTCCCAAAGTGCTGGAATTATAGTCATGAGCCACTGCGCCCAGCCTGGTTATGATATTTTTCACGTCTAGAAATTCTATGTCATTCTTTTAAAAATATTCTATTGCCCACCCCACCTTTATTTGAGACAGTCTCGCTCTGTCCCCCAGGCTAGAGTACAGTGGCACCTTCTCAGCTCACTGCAACCTCCACCTCCCAGGTTTAAACAATTCTCCTGCCTCAGCCTCCTGAGTAGGTGGGACTACAGGTGTGTGCCACCACACCTGGCTAATTTTTTATATTTTTAGTAGAGACAGGGTTTCACCGTGTCAGCCAGGACCTGATCTCCTGACCTTGTAATCCATCCGTCTTAGCCTCCCAAAGTGCTGGGATTACAGACGTGAGCTACCCTGCCCAGCCACTCTGTTGCCCTTTTTGTAGTTTCTTGTTTTCAAGTTTATTTTCTATTTCTTCAAACTTAATAAATATAGTTATTATTTGTTATCTATGTGATATTTTCTGTAATCATACATGAAATCGGATTTTTATATGAAATCTGATTTTGCTGTTTGAGACACCCTTTGCTGTTTTGTGCCCCTGTATCCTTGATTATTTTTTACTATGTTTCTTCTCATTATCCTTAAAATTACAGCCCTAGGATGAGGTTATCTTTAAGCAGAGACGGTCTGCATTTGCTTATGCCAGACACCCGGAGGCAGTACCAGTTTGAGATCACCTAGATAATAGAAATTTGGGCTGCAAATATATAGGAGGGCTGACTTAGACTGATTTTTTTTTTAAGAAAATTGGGAACTAGTTTTTTTTTCTTCTGTTTTCTGCTCAGCATCAAGAAAAGTTTTTTTGCAGTCCCATGTGGAGTGGTCATGGAGGAGGTGTCAAGTTTGGTTTTGGTTAATCCTTACACTGAGAGTATAACCCTTTAGGATTCTAGGTTAAAGGGTATAGCCCTTTAGGATTCCAATTTAAAGGGTGTAGCCCTTAGGATTCCAGTTTAATGCGGGGCTAGTTTTCTATTAGATTCCCATCTTGGACAGATGCTGAGCTGTGACATTTGTCCCCTTTTACAGATGAGATCTTTAAAACCCAAATTCAAGTTGCTGGACTGATTCAGGGCAAGAGTTCTGGAATCTGTGTATCTTCTCAGTGTCCTCTACAGGTTTTTCTGTGTCTCTCTGCCCTCTTATCAATGAAGTGCCCTTGGGTTCAGTCCTTGTTCTTTTCTACCTACAACTGACTTCTTGATGTTCTTAGCTGATTTTATGGCTTTGCAGTTTCTGTGTTGACAACTTCCAGGCCAGACCTCTCTCTCAAACTCAGCTCAGATATTTTCTACCTACTCCACATCTTTAGTTGGTAATTTAGTTAGTAGAGTTTGCAAACTGAACATGGCCAAGACAGAATTCCTAGGCTCTTCCACATACAGGTTTCCCTGTTTTAGTTCATGGCTGCTGTACTATTGTAGTTGCCCCAGCCAGAATCCTTGGTTTCATACTTGATTCCGCCTCCCCTCACATCCAACATTCATTTCAGGAAATCCTGTTGGCTCTAACTAATACATATATCCAAGATCCCATTGCCTCCTCTGCCTCATCCTGGTTCATGCCACCATCTTCATTGACTTGAATTATTGCAGTAGCCTTTTTTTTTTTTTTAATGGAGACAGAGTCTTGCTGTGTTGCCAGGTGCCAGGCTGGAGTGCAGTGGCATGATCTTGGCTCACTGCAACCTCTGCCTCCTGGGTTCAAGCAATTCTCCTGCCTCAGCTGAGGCTGCCAAGTAGCTGAGGCTGCAGGCTCAAGCCACCACACCCAGCTAATTTTGTGTGTGTGTGTTTTAGTAGAGACAGGATTTCACTATGTTGGTGAGGATCGTCTTGATCTCTTGACCTTGTGATCTGCCTAAGCCTCCCAAAGTGCTGGGATTACAGGCCTGAGCCACTGCACCAGGCCTACAATAGCCTTCTAGCTAGTCTTCCTCCTTTCTTGCTCTCCTGTAAGTGTGCCTGTAAGACAGATATGCCTCCTTTCTACTCAAAATCACCAATGGCCTGTTATCTCACTCAGAGGAAAGGCTGTATTTTTTCTGTTCACACATACCCCTCCCTCTCCAATCTTCCAAAAACATCTCTGATCTTCTCTCTTCCTGGGCCCCTGATTGCTCAGTTCTCTTCAGCCACACTGACCCCCCTGTTGTTCCTGAAACATACCAGGCAGTCATCTGCCCTAGATCTTTACATTCTGTTCCCTCTGCCTTGAATCCTCTTCCAAAGATACCTACCTGGTTCTTTAGGTGTTTGAGCAAATAAAGCCTTTTATAAGCTCTTCCCTAATTGTCCTATTTAAAATTATATGCCTCCCTAGTACTCCTTATCTACCTTTCTTACTTTATTTATCTTAATAATCTTAACAGTTAACTTTTCCATAGTGACTCTTAGTGATATGCACTGTTCTAAGCATTTTATATGTATACATTTAATTCCTGCCTAACACAGTGTGTTGCTTTTATTGTTCCCATTTTACTGATAAGAAAACCAAGGGACAGATAAAGGTTAAGTAATTTGCCCAAGATCACACAGATAGTGGGTGGCCATGTTGAAATATAAACACAGTGGACTGTAAACTTAGGCTATTAACTATATGCTGTACTCCCATATGTAACATTTGTCACCTTCTATGACATTATATAACTTATTTATTTAGTTGGTTAGTTTACTGTGGGTCACAGCCTACCATTTCTCCATCCCCCATCCAACTGTCAGCTCCAGGCTGGGCGCAGTCACTCACGTCTATTATCCTGGCACTTTGGGAGGCTGAGGAGGGCAGATCGTCTGAGGTTAGGAGTTTGAGACCAGCCTGGCCAACATAGTGAAATCCCATCTCTACTAAAAATAAAAAAATTAGCCAGTTGTGGTGGTGCACACCTGTAATCCCAGCTAGTCAGGAGGCTGAGGCAGGGAGAGTTGCTTGAACCCAGGAGGCGGAGGTTGCAGTGAGCTGATATCGCCACTGCACTCCAGCCTGGGTGGCAGAGCGAGACATCGTCTCACAAAATAAAAATGAAAAATAAATAAATAAATAAATGTCAGCTCCAGAAGATAGTGTTTCTTCTGATTTATTTACTGTTTTATCTCTAGCATCCATAGCAGTGTCTAATCCTTAGGTCTAGAGTATTTGTTGAAGAAGAGAAGACGACATCTTTAAAAAGAACATTATATACTGTTTTAAGTGAATGTGCATGGATGCAGTGGTATAATCATAGCTCACTGCAGCCTCAAACTCCTGGGCTCAAGAGAGCCTCCTACCTCAGCCTCCTGAGTACTAGGACTAAAGAAACATGCCACCACACTTGCCTAATTTTTAAATTTTGTTTAGAGATAGGGTCTTGCTATGTTGTCCAGGCTGGTCTTGAGCTCCTTGCTATACGCTGTTTTCCCACCTTGGTCTTCTAAAGTGCTGGGGTTGTGAGCCACTGTGCCCAGCTAGTGAATACATTTTAAATCTCAGTTAAAGAGACAATTTACTGGGAAAAAGATTGAATGGCTATATGAAAGAAATCTGAAAAGCCCCATCACTGGATAGAAATAGAGCAAAGTTATCAAAATTACTTCTTTCTTTCTTTTTTCTTTCTTTTTTTTTTTTTTTTAGAATAAAAAGAATGAAAGAGAGAAAGAAAGAGGAAGAGATTTTAGAAAAAGAAAAGGAGAGAGAAAGAAACAGCAAAAGAAAGAAAAGAAAAAAAAAGGAATGAAAGAGAGAAAGAAAGAGGAAGAGAAAGAGGGAGAGAGAATGGGATTCTTGTTTTATTGCCCAGGCTAGAATACAGTCTAAAAATGGGTATTAAAAACCTCTTTTATGCCAATAATTGTGCTTAACAATGGAGACAGGAAGGAATAGGGGATGAAAATAACAAATAAGCAGCCAACCAGT
>PVKP010030814.1:0-27459 GCA_004027715.1 Plecturocebus donacophilus
AAATAGGCTTTCCAGGAGCCTGCACGTTTCTGTAATGTGAATTACATGCTTATGACTCCTTTCCAGGAATAAAACCCACGTCCCATGTGGCCAGCCCCTTCCCCAGAACACCCTGGCTTATCTCAGCCATGCAGCCCCTTCTGCCAGCCACTGCTGTCAGAAAAGTATAGATGGGATCTTAATCACTTCCCAATGGGCCTGGAGGGAAGGCAGGAGCCCAAATGCCCATCTTGGAGCCAAGAGAAACTCACACAACAGCTTGAACAGCCAGCAGGTGCTGCACAGATGGGCCATTTTGGAGGTGTGGAGGGGATGTTCCAAGGGCCTTGTGAGCTGTGGTCATCAAAGGGGGGCAAGGTAGAAGGCAACTTTGGAGGTGGTCTGGGGTCTTCTCCCTCAGACCTGTGGGCTCAGTCTGGCCTGCCAGCAGCTTTTATAAATATAAGTTTTATGGAAACATAGCCACACCCATTTGCTTGCATACTCTGTGTGACCACTTTCTCACTACAACAACAGAGCTGAGTAGTTGCAACCACTCTGCAGACCATTCACAAAGCCCACAATATTTACTAACTGGCCCTTTACTGAAAAAGTTTGTTGAGTCCTTTGAGTCCTGCAGGACTCAAAGGCTGGAAGTCAGAGGAATTGAAATTAAACATGCATTCTGTCCCATCCTGGCCATGTGGCCTGGAGTGGTCCTTTCACTTCTCTGGAAATCAGTTTTTCTCATCTATAAAGTGGGGATGTAATAACTACCTATAGGGATGTTGTCATAACCAATAAAAAGGAGGTATGTTGTGAATGCAGTGATGGCCGCAAAGGCAGACACATCAGTACACAATTAGACAGAAGAAAGATTCCGTCCTCCCTGTGGTTCTGGAATACATCTTTGCCTCCTGGTCTTCTATTCTTTGTGGGCTAGAATAGTGTCAGAGATCTTGCATGTGTTTTGCAAAAGTGTATATAGATGGGAAGTTGGGGTCAGAATGGGGAGGAAGGGAGGGAAGACGGAAATGCTGAAACAGATTTGATTTTCTCAGAAGAAATAATGACAGGCAGATCAAAGCCTGCCGCTTTTTCAAATATAGACACTGTCATACCCCAAATATGGCCACATGTCCCTCAGGGGTTCCCCCTCAGTGGGGGATGGTAAAATACTCAGCCCTATCTCAATACCTGGTGTAGGGGTCAGCCTCCCCTTGGGCAGAGTATTTTGGACTTTGACCCAATATGCAGGCCTACATTCTCCTTCTCCTCCCAGTTCTGGATTAAGGCCTTTTTCCCCCCAACACTCTACCTTCCCCACGTCAGAATCCCATCCCACACTGGGCCTCCAGTTGCCATGTAACACGGCTACAAAGCAATGTCTTCGCACTTAGCACACGGATATTTAGGAGCTAAGATGGTGCTTCAGGGGGCCCAAGACTGGCGGGACGAAATTCCTGCTCAAGAAGCATAGCGCTTCCTAGGGAACTGGATGGCAAGCAGGGCCAGGTAAGGATCATTGGGGGCTTAAGCACACAAGAAATTATGGTACTCCCTAAGATGTAATTCTAAATAAAAACAATAGGCAACATTAAGCACAACTTATGAGTATGCTGAAATGGACAGAGGTTCTCTGTAGATTTTGCAATATCAAAATTCTGGATGAGTTCACAGGAGCTTACTTCATTTACTTCCAGCCTATGGGGGCCCTACCAGGCTACTTCCATCAGCATGCACTCTGTCTGCTTATCCAGGAACTCAGCACTGACAGTCTGGAGGCCCCAAGCAAAGGGCCCAGCTGCTCAGGAGATACCACTTCCAGCCAGGGCTATTGTGGGAATGCAGCATGGGGTGGGGAAAGGTGCATTTGAGAGAGGCCTCGAAGAAGGGGTAACATTTTGACAGATTGAGATGTGGGAGAAAGTTTTCTAAAATAGCCAATAGACTGGTCCAATAAAGCTATAGTGGAGGAGGGCAGGTAACAAGGTATGTTTGAAGGTTCAAACCAAAATTGAGAATAGTGAATATCTCAATTTTCTCTAGAGTAAAGGTTCCAGTGGATGAAAAATAATGCTAATAAATTAGGTTAAGACCACAGCATGGATGGCCTTCATCACTCATTGTGTGATTTGGGTCTCACCTCCTCTGGCCTCCTCGAGGAACTCTTTCCTGTAACTGTGCATCTTTCCTGACATCGTCAAAGCTCCCCTCTCTGCTAGACCACTGCCATTAGCATACATGTGGTGAATTTCCCATCTTTAAAATACCGTCCCTCGCCTCGGACCCAGAACCCTCTCCAGCAGTCATCCCCTTTCTCAGCTTCCCTTACAGAAAGGGAATCCCGTGTTCACTTTCTCCCCTTCCTTTCTTGAGCTCCAACCCCATTAGGCTTTTATCCTAGTGATCCTACTGAAATTGCCTTCCTGAGAGTCATTCATGACCTTGCACGTGGTTA
Source organism: Plecturocebus donacophilus (assembly GCA_004027715.1). NCBI lineage: Eukaryota > Metazoa > Chordata > Mammalia > Primates > Pitheciidae > Plecturocebus > Plecturocebus donacophilus. The sequence goes on from PVKP010030814.1 coordinate 2,441, forward strand.
AATCCAATCGGCATTCCCGACTCTCATCCTGCTTGATCTAGCAGCATCCATGGTTGGCACAGTAGCCCTATCCCTCCCCTGGGACACTTCCATCCTCTGCCTCCAGATGCCACTCACTCCTGCTCCCCCTCCCACCTCTCTGGCAGCCCCTTCTCACTCTCCTCCTCTAACTAAGCACTAAAATGCTCCACTTCCGCACCTGGCACCCTACTTGACCTCATTTAGTCCCAAGGGTTTAGACTCCGACATGACTCGAATTTATATATTTGCTGCCAATCCTCTCATATCCAACAACTTGTCCTGCACCTCCACTTTGAGGTCTAAAATATATCCTGAGTGTGTGGCCCCAATCCAGTCTTGGTTCCCCTCTGGACCTGCTCCTATTCTGCTTCTCCATCTCAGTAGAGGCAAATCCATTCTTCCCATTTCCCCAGCCTTGACCAAAGGCGTCACCCTTGACTCCTCTATCCCAATCCCTACTGTCAGCAAACCCTGTGGACTTCTCCTTGAAATATATCCCATGCCACCTCCCAGCCCCTGCACCACTGTCACCTGAGCCCATCTCTTACCTGAATTACGATCTCCCTGGCTCCTCCCCTTAACCCTTAGAGATTATTCCACACATAGCAGCCAAGAAGAATACAAGTCAGATCATGTCACTTCTTGGCTCAAAGCCTTCTCCTGGCTGCACAGCTCACTTAGGGACAAGTCCTCACAGTAGCCCAAAGGCCCCAGATGCTTTGCCGCCTCCTGCTCTCCCCTCACTCAGTCTACTCCAGCCACACCAGGCTCCTCCCCAGGCTAGGCTGCTCCTCCCACTTGGAATGCCTTAGATTCTGCATGGCTCACTCCCTTCTGCTCAAACCTCAACTCTTCGGAGGACTTGCCTGGACCACCTTCCCCTTATTCTGCTCTGTTTCTCTTCACAGCATTTGTCACCACTGTAAGGTTAGGTATATGTATGTATATATATGTGTATGTATACATACATATTTATGTGTATGTATATACATATATATATACATACATGTATATACGTATATATGTATATATACGTATATATATGTATGCATATACATATATATGTATATATACATACATACATATATACGTATATACATGTGTATATATATATATACACATGTATATATACACCTTTGCTTTCTGTCTCTTCTTGATAGAATGTTGGCCTCATGAGGACAGGAATTCCACTGGGTATCCCTAACACCCAGTCCAGACCTGGCGTATGGTTCTATTCCACAAATATTTGCTGAATAAATGTCAGGCTCAAAGTATGAATTTTATTAGAGAAGTAATGGGAAACTACTAAAAAATTCTAAGTGTGACCCTATACAGCTCTAAGACCGTGAGCTGGCAGGGATGACAGGCTTGTGGGATGGCACAGAAGGAGGCCCAGACCCAAAGTCAAAACACCTGACATGTGGCTCCATTCGACCATGACTGCTGTATGCAGCAGACCAATCACTTCATCTCTTTGGGCCAACTTCCTAAATATTCTGTGACAATAGTTATTAAAACAGTTAAGACTGATGTGAGTGCTTGTATTGGGTTAAGTACTTCACATGGATCATCTCATTTCATCCTTGCTATAACTCTAAGATAGAGGTATTGCTATTATTCCTAGTTCAGAGGTGGGGAACCCACAGTACAAAGGTTTATAGTAATGCTAGGAAGTTGATAGGCCTCGATCCCACTGTAGGAGACCTGACCCCAGAGCCGGCGTCCCTCCTGCCTTGTTCTGCTTGCCCATGAGCAGGGTCTGGGTCTCATGACCTGCAAGGCATCCACCCATCACCAACATTCCATATTATGGAGAGAGAAACAAGTGGAGGCAGGCATAGGGAGATGGATGGGGAGAGGGCATAAGAGTGATGAGTTAAGGAGGCCACTGGAATTGTCTAGATGTAGATTAAAAGAAACTGACTGGAAAATGACAAGACAGGGCTGGATGTGAGACGGGGAGCAGAGAAAACACTGGGAGGCTCGTTAGCCAACCAGACATAGGTGGAAGGAGGTGAAAGAGACCAGAGTCTGGGAGCTCTAAGTTGGGTGGGGATGAGGTTGAAGACATCTGTAACATAGAAAAAAGGTGGCAACGACAGGGTGAGTGCATTCGAGTTCTCTAGAGAAACAGAACCAACAGGGTATGTGTGTGTAGGTACAGAGAGGGAGATGTAAATGAAGTGGCTCATGCTATTGTGGAGTCTGACAAATCCAAAATCTGCAAGTCAGGCCAACTCCAACCAGAGTTGAGTCCAAAGGCTGGTAACTCAGGGAGGCTTTCTATGTTACAGTCTTGAGGACTGCAATTTCTTCTTCAGGACAGTTCAGTCTTTGTTCTTCAGGCCTTCACGGATTGGATGAGGCCCAATTACATTATGAAGGGTAATCTGCTTGATACAAAGTCTACTGATTTAAATGTTAAACACATCTAAAAAAATTATTTCATAGCACGCTGGTGTCTGACCAGACCCAGCCTAACTGAGCTGCCACATAACATTGACCATCACAGAGAGCTCGTCCTCAGATGTCCCGAGTCTGCCACAGACCCCTGTTGAATATCGGGCACTTTCAGAAGGACATTTCTTCCATTAAGGGGCGGGGCTCCTCAGAGTGTCCATCTTGATTTCCTTTCCCTTGTATTACTTTGCCAAGTCTCTGAGGCCTTGTAGATGCTTTACTCTTCCCACGATTACGGCTGTTGTTATTATCCTTCTTAATCTTAGCACGAGGATGCTCTGGCTCGCTTCCAAGAAGAAGAATTACTTTCTGTCTCCCTTACACCCTCCTGTTGCCTTTAATTGGATGCAGAGTGTTATGTCTTCTCTCCCCAGACGGACAATGGAGTGTGGCCTGTGATAGTTTAAGTGGCCATCCTGCCCTGGCTCAGAGATGAATTAGTCCTCGGTCAGGGTGATGCCAAGTCACCCTGGCAGCCACAGGAAGACTTTTGCTTCTAAAGAGATTCCTGAGGCTCTTGTGCTTATCGTTTATATGGAGCGGGGCTGCCCCGAGAATCACAGTGGGGTCTAGTCCCGCCTCTCCCACTACTGTGCTGGGAAACTGTGGACTAGTCTTTTCCAGTCTCTAGCCTTTAGTGTCCCCACTGACCTGGGTAATCTCCAAGGTTTCTTCCAGTCTGACATTCTCCCATGCCATCATGGCAGGTCATTGATGTTCTGCTCATGTACAAAGGAAAGGGACTCTGCTCCAAGTCCACAGTCCTTTCTTCCTCAGTCTTTCCAGGGCTCCCCACTTTTCTGAGTGCAGCCTAAGGTAAGAAATACATTTCACACTGCAGTCAGTACACTACACAGCACGCACACCTACAAGCGCAATGGAGACCAACATTTTATGAATGAAACTCCTTTTTGGCTTGTAATGTTTTCTCCTTCTGTCTCATGCCTTAAAAAGTATAATTCATGGATGCATCATGATCCGTATTAAAGCAAACAAATGCTGGTCCACCTGGCACTATATCCAGGTATGGTGAGAAACCAGGAAACACAGGCCCTTGCATGAGCATTAAAAACAGGCCCTGGCCAGGCATGGTAGCTCACAGCCATAATCCCAGCACTTTGGGAAGCCAAGGTAGTGGATCACCTGAGGTCAGGAGCTCACAACCAGCCTGACTAATATGGTGAAACCCCGTCTCTACTAAATACAAAAAAATTTGCATTTTCTTACTTAGAGACCACACACCTTCAACCTCAAGGGTCTTAGCATGGTGCAAAAGATCCTGGACAAAAGGGGTCATGTCTGAGATCAGCCAACCTTGGCAACTTTAGGAAGAAACCTGATATGTGGAAACCAGTGGAGTGATACTAGTATGTCCCAAGCATTCCTTTCGGGGTTAGACATAGTATTAGTTCCTCATTATGTGTTTATGTTTATTACCACAATTTATGTCCCCACCCTATATGGTGAAATGGGAATATAAATTAAATTCACATCCACTACAGTGTACTCATATAGACTGTGCAACTCTATAAACAATAGTTTTTGCCCCTGGAAAGCTTTAAGCAACAATTGCTGCCTGGGGTATATGATACTCTAAGAAGGCCAAGGTGTGCTCTGTGTGTGTGTGTGTGTGTGTGTGTGTGTGTGCATGCGCACATGCATGTGCACATGGTTGGGGTAGGGAAGCCTTCATCAGTGGCATCTTCATGGGGTAAGAGACTGGCTTAGTCCATAGCTAACAAGCATATGTAGCGAGGTGTGTAATGCAAGTGTGCTTGTAAACCTTAACTCCATCTTTAATGCTAAATATCCCTGTTAATAATTCCTGTCGTTCTCACTGTTACAGGCAGAAACTTTTTCTCCTCTTCTGCCTGCTCCTCAGTGCAGGAAGTCGAGCTCCTCACCCATGAGGTTGCTCAGGTGTCATCCAGATGTGAGAATGCCTGGCCTCTCTGAGGGGCTCTACAAGTACCCCAGCCGCTTCCTCTGAGATGATCATGAGCCTCTCTCCCAGGACATGACAGGCAGGAGCTGCTACTCACCCAAATCTCCCTGCTCCTCCCAGTATGGTCGAAAGCCAGATCAGAACTCTCAGTCTCTCCGGGGCCAGCTCTGTGCTGAACTAGACAGAGGCCCTAATTCAGCCCTGCTGGGATGAGGGCACCAACCTTCAGGACTTCAGGACAACTGCCCTCCCGCAGGTCCAGTTAGTGGGACCCTCTCCATCTCAGTTCGAACCGTCACCGCCTGCCCTTCCCCATGGCATGCTCCCACACATAACGGTGTGTCAGAAACACTGCTGCTTTATTACCAATATGCAAAGCCTTTGAGGCAGCAGCAGGGGGAGGGGGGACTGTGAAACACCAGGGGTTATTTATGAGCCTCTGACTCCCATGCTGGGCTTTATTTGCTTAATGAATAGCCAGGGCCAGCCATCAGCCCAGGGATTTATTTGTCACCGGGAGCAGAAGACACTAGGATGTGGAGATGTAAAAATGACAAATTCTCCAACTCAGCCAAGGTGGTATTTCATTGACGTGATATCTAGTGGGGAAGCAAAGATAAGGAGAAGGGAAGGACAGCTCCCATGCTAAGCAGCATGGCTGAGAGTAGCTTAAAGTTGAGGGATTGGTCATGTTCAAAAACCAAAAAAGCTGCTTTCTAGAATGAAGAATGAGGGCTAGGGATGAGAACATTTATTAGCAGTTCTCAGGTGCTCTTCCCTACCTCAGTTCCCTGAGGGTTGTTCCCTGAGCCCTCATTTCTCAAACTGCCCCACCCAAAAAGAACTCTAATGTGGGCAGAGAGAAGAGGACTGGCCCAGAAGAAAAGAGGATTAAGTTCGAGTTTCTGTTCTACAAACTCACTAGTGGGGTGACCGTGAGCAAGTCATTCGCGGGATCTATTTTGTCGTTTGTAAAAGGAAGGGATGGACAAGCTCTATGACTCTTATTTAAAGTGGAGGAATATAAGGAACTAAAATCAGAGATAGGAGACTGTCAAACAGACTTTGCCACCTCCACATTCACTGACACAGAGGCCACTTCATGACGTCTGCAACAAACATCATCTCACTGCCTCCACCACCATCATCTTCATACATATCATCTCCACCAGCATCCGACCATCTGGTCCTCCACAGAGCCAATCTCACATGGAGATTGCCTTATTTCATTTATAATACAATATAATATAGTTATGCTTCTCAACCTGCCTCACAACCAGATTGAACTACATAACTAATGGAAGGTTAGTGGAAGTTATATATACAACACACAGGTCACAACCTTTAAAATAAAAATGAGCTGTCCTCCACCCCTCTCTTCCCCCTTCCCCTGGTCTGGACGTGGATGTGATGCTGAGGCCAGTCTCAATCATGTGGACAAGAACAACACTCCAAAGCCCGGAGGAGCAGCAATCCCTGGCTCTCCACGTGACCTCCTGTTGCAGAGCGCTACTCACCCTGGACCACCTGTAGACTGTTTAGAGAGAAAAGCAGCAGCTTCTATCTTGGTTGACTGCTATAATTTTTTGTATATTTGTTACAACAGATTAACCCACATCCCCACTAGATATCATGCCAATGAAATACTGCCTTGGCTGAGTTGGAGAATAAGCTTTCCATTACCCTTAGGAAAGAGTGAATCTTTCTCTGCTCTGTGCAGGCACAGAGCATCATTCCTATGACAGCCTTGTGCATATCATACAGAATTATTTGATTATTACTTTTGTGTCTTCTAGACTGTGAGCAGCTGGAGAGCAAAACTTGTGCCTTCTTCATTCAGATGAAGTTCCAGTAGCCTGACCATTTTGAGTTTTCAGAAAGGCATAAGAGGAAAACAGTGGGGCTTCCAGTACTGAACTGATATGCTAGGGAGGAAGCCCCAAAAGATCTGTGGGGACTGCTGTCATTCTCAGTTGCCAGTGTAAGAAATGTCAGCTGTAACAGCAGTATCTGTCCACTCATCTCATGGAAAGCAAACAAGTCCAGGGCTGGGCACCAGAGCTGGACAGGAAAAAAAAAGGCATTTGATTTTGCTAAACATACCACTCTAGGTTTAGCAACCAACCACTTAATAGAGGCACTTAGAGGCTTATAAAATTGTTGAAAAAACTAAGGAAGCAAAAGTCAAGAAAGTTCATTGCTAACGTTTAAGAAAAATACAGGAATTGCAGGAGACTGTCACGAATGGTCTCAACTACATACAGCAAAGAAGTGGGTGATGCTACTATTACCATTCATAGGAGGATACCCAGAAGCACTGGCAAGACCTCAAAGCCTCATGTCTGTCATCTGCTGACGCCCATGAGCCTTCCCACTTACCTGTTGGAGCAACAGTGACTTCTGCTTCTCTCTGACCTTCCAAATCTGAGGCACAAGCTTATCCCTGGTGGATTTTTTTTAGTGAAAAAGTCTGAGAAATGTTTGCAGGCTTCTAGCCCCTGGAATATTAGAGACAGCCAGGAAGGGTGGAGACAGTACTGATCACCAACTGTCAGCATCTGTCACAGCCTAGATTTAGACATGGTTCAAGGCTCAGCTCCATCAGCAACTCTTTTTCTTGGGTTGCCTATTTATCCGTGTATTTTCCATTCACTGGGGGCTGAAGGTTTTAATAGCCCCAGTTTAAGGATAGAAAGCCACTAATATTCAAGTATCATGAGAAAGTGCATGTATATAGTGACTACAAGTTTTTTCTCGAAATGGCAGACATGTCAAGTCCTGTGTGGATGCCATGTGATCACTTAAAAGGTGAATCTCTGAATTATCTTAGGAGTCCTATCAGGTCACCCTAGAAAACAGGTAGCCCCAAAGGTTGGGGAGAAAGTCCCATAACTCTCTGCCCTAACAAACCTTCAAGCAGGTGGCAGGGAAACTTTGTAAAAGAAAGCACATGACTTGCTCACCTGTCAACTCTGAGATTACTGGACCATCATTTCCAAGCAATTACTATTAGATATAAGTCTACCAGCACAGAAGTAGTCATGAGGAAATGATATCTAGGCTCACTAAAATGACTAAAATCTTACTTTTGGTCCAGTCTGTCTTTGCATTGCCCTGCAAATCCTTTGACAAGACTCTCTCTTGTGTACCAATGCCACTGGTACCTCTGCTTACTTTGCTCACCACTTCCTCCCACCCCCAACCTACCATGTTGAAAAAGACCTAGTCCCCAAACTGTTACAGCTTGTTGACACATTCACAACACTCATCCATCTAAACAAGATCAATATGGAGAAAAAAAATAAGAGGCTTTAAGTGCTCTCCCTAAGCCTTGAAAATAGCTACCATCCTTAGGATTCTGGAAGGAAATGTGACTGAGTGCAGGCTCTTGGCTATACATTCCAACTTCCATGGAGGGGCAGAGGCTTCCACTTCCCCTCCACCCTCCACAGAGAGCTAAGAGCATGGCTGGACACAGAATGCTGGGTTACAGTGTTCTCTCTCTGCACACAGAATGCTGAGTTACAGTGTTCTCTCTCTAGCAAGAGTCTTCCTTTTCTGCAGCTCTGTTTCTGGAATTGCTGAGCTGAGCCTGATGCCTCTCATCTGGGAACTTCTCATGGCTGCCACAATCAGCTGCAGAAGACCTGCCTCCCTCCACTTGGAAGGAGGCATATTCGTCCTTATGGAAGGCCATGATGAAACCATGGTGGAGTTTTGAGAGGAATATGCAGGGAGAAGACTCTTGTGGATACAAAATGGGTCCTTGAGGCCTATGGTCATGAGGCCAGCTCCCTGATATAGGGGACCAGCCAGGGGTTGGGGCAAAGCCCTAACCTACAAAACTGATTTTTCTCAGGTGGTCAGTGCTCTGCACCCATGATCCCTGGGGGCTAGCTGAGGATCCACTCACTCAAGATACCACCCAGCCACTGACATCCCAGGACACCCAAGCCCATGGTTGGGAATGAGAAAGATGGGAGAGTTGTAGGGAGGGAGAACAAGAGTGGCCACAAGGGCTGCAGCAGAGAGCTCCTGAATGCCACTGAACTGCAATGAGAGGCAGGGTATTTTTCATCTCCAAGCTGCAAGAAACAGATGAAGTGGGCAGAGTACCTGGGCTCAATTGTTGCTGTTTGACTTTACTGGTGTTTTCCGAGGTCAAGCATGTTAAGAAGCATCCTGAGGCTGTGAAATGACTGAGCAGCCCAGAGGTCCATGTGAGCAAGTGCGCATCTTGATTCTACAACCTTCCTACCAGGGAAGCTGTTGAGATTATTTCCCAACCACCACACACCCCTCTTTCCCAGCACAGGAAGTCCCTCCTCAGCACAACTCCATAGCATTGCTGAGCGATCAAGGTCAACTCCGCAGCACTGCTGAGTGATCACGGGTCTGCAGTGAAGAGCAGAAGGTGTGATGTGCACATGGATTCCAAGAAGCTCAGGCTGTACTATGCTCAATGCTGGAGAAACAGCTGGACTTTGTAGGAGAAGAAGCTGGGCAGGTTGCACGCCATGCCCTAAGGAGGCCCACTGGATCAGTCAGCTGCCAGAGCAGCCCTGAGCTGGAATCACACCCCAGCCCAAGATCAGTGCCATATTGTCATCAGTGAACATCCTAGGGTCCTGAAACTGACTGGGCACACTCTGGCTGGCACCACAGGGGAGAGGGCAGATGCCGGAGAAGAATCAAGCCTCCACAATGAGCTCTGCTAGCTTGAGTGGGCTGCTTCTCCCAATACTCAGGTTCAAGTCGTTGAAAAGTGACTGACAGACACCCCAGGGTATCTCTCATTTGCTGGGCATCTCTCTCCTGCTTCCACGGACAAGGGCTCTCACCTGTCTATCATGTGTGGTATAGCTCCCCGTTTGCAAAACTCAAAGCACCAGAGGCAGGCACAAGATGAGGTCCCTGTCTTCCTAGTGGCTTCCCTCATGGCGCTGGCACTTCTACAAACAGCAGAACACACAAATAAAGAACTCTGAAATCTCAACATAAGACTCTGAAATTGTCCCAATTCTCTCTTCTTCAAAGCCAAATGTTTAACATGCAGTGTCTACTCTGTTAGCTACCTTTCCTTCCTTGTGATCCTCTAGCTAAATTCTGATAACGCTATTTTTGCTTCCTTCATTTCCTAAGGAAACTCCTGTGTGTAGATGACATAAACCTCCTCATCCCGAGGCCGGCTGTCTTCTCTCTTTCTTGTCTCAGGTTATAGCGACCTGAGACACTGCGAAGCCTGTCCTGAGTCCTTGGCTCCTTCCCGCCCTGGCCTGCCTCCATCTGTAACCATTTTGATTTTTCCAGTGAGTGAGTCTTTGTCCATCATACTCCCAGCCCACTCCAGCCTCCTCTCCTTTCCCTGAGAGAGCCAGGTGACAGCCACATGTTAGTTCTGGCACTAATTTCTCTCCAGAATACCCTCCCATGTTTTCAGCTGCCCATTCAACATTTCTGCTTAAATGTTCTCACTATTGAAAAGCATGTCAAAAACTGAACTCATGATGACAACAGCAAACAAATCCTTGCGTTTATCAAGTGTTTGAGAGTTCACAACTCGCTGTTATGCCTAGTTTATACACAATATTTCATTTAAACCATACAAAATCCTGTGCTATAGACCAGGCAAGCATTGCTATTCTCATTTCATAGTTGAGGGGACTCAAGGCTCAGAGAAATTGCCTAAGACCAAATGGCAGTGTGGAGCCAGGACTCAACTCAGTTTCTTTCTGACTGCTCAGACCAAAGGTCCCTGTGGAGCCAGGACTCAACTCAGTTTCTTTCTGACTGCTCAGACCAAAGGTCCCTATGGAGCCAGGACTCAACTCAGTTTCTTTCTGACTGCTCAGACCAAAGGTCCCTATGGAGCTAGGACTCAACTCAGTTTCTCTTCTTTCTGACTGCTTAGACCAAAGGTCCAAATAGCCATCAAATCTGGTGATGTTTCTCTTCCTTCTTAATCTCCCTTACACCAACCCTGACCTTCTATGCCACTATTTCATCTAGGCTTCTGTCTCTAGCTGCCTGGATTATTACATGGCCTTTTGCTTCACCTTACTAATTTTATTATTTTGCTACTTATAGTGCATCTGGAACACTGCCACCAAAATAATCCTTTATAATACTTTATTTTGTTTCTCTTTCAGAAGAAAGTTTCAATGTCTCCTCCCAGCTCACACTTCAAAATAAAATGCAGCATAGCCCCAGAGCCCTTCACAAAATAGCCTCACTCACTGTCCTTTGCAGCTTTACCTGACTAGACCCTCTGGCTCCCAATGGCTAATCCAGTCACTGACTTTTGATCTTTTTCTAGTTGTTTGTTTTTTTGATTCTGTTTATGTCTGCTCTAATCTTTATTAATTTTCTTACTTCTGTTGTTTTAGGTTTAGTTTGCTCTTCTTTTTCTAATTTCTTAAGGTAGAAATTTAGGTTATTGATTTCAGATCTTTCTTCTTTTTAAAGCAAGGCATGTACAGCTATAAATTTCCCTTTAAGCAATGCTTTACATCAGCTGCATCTCATAAATTTGTGTATGTTGTGTTTTTGTTTTCACTCGTCTCAGACTATTTTCTAATTTCCCTTGTGATTTCTTCTTTAACCTGTTAGTTATTTAAGAATGTGTTGCTTAATTTCCATATATTTGTGAATTTCCCAAATATCCTTTTGTCATTGATTTCTAATTTCACTCCATTGTGGTTGAAAAATCTACTTTGTATGTATGATTTCAATCCTTTTAAACATAGTGAGGTTGTGTCATGGTCTAACAAATTATCTATCCTAGAGAATGTTCCATGTACACTTTAGAAGATATAGTCTGCTCTTACTGGGCAGACTGTTCTATGGGTATCTGCTAAGCCAAGTTAGTTTACAGTGTTGTTCAAGCAGTTTGTAGTATTACTATTTTCTTGTTCTTCTGTCTAGTCATTCTATTTATTGTCAAAAGTGAGGTATTAAAGCTTCTGCCTATAATTATTGAATGGTCTATTTTTCCTTCAATTCAGCTGATATTTGCTTCAGTATTTTGGGACTTTGCCATTAGATGTGTATGTGTTCACATTTGTTAGGTCTTCTTAATAGATTGACCCTTTCATAATTATAAAATGTTCTTGGATCTAGTAAAAATTTTGTTTTAAAGTCTATTCTGTTCAATATTTGTATGGTTCTCTTTTGTTTACTGTATGTATTTTATATCTTCAACATTTATCCATTTATCCCAAGCTTTTTGTGTTTCTGATTCTCGAGCATGTCTCTCAATAGCAAAGACATGGAATCAATCAATGCCCATCAATGGTAGACTAGATAAATGACATGTACATATATTTATACCATATATATTGTATATATATTATAATATATATTATATGTGTGTGTATATAATGTATATTTACACCAAAATGTGTGTGTATATATATATATATATATAAAACCAAATACTTCATGTTCTCACTTATAAATAGGAGCTAAATTATGAGAATGCATGGAGACCTAGAGGGTAACCACAGATACTGGGGACTACTGTAGGGTGAATTGCGGGAGGGACAGGATCAGGAAAAATAACTAATGGGTACTAGGCTTAATACCTGAGTGATGAAATAATCTGGTCAACAAACTCCTATGACACAATTTTACATATATAACAAATCTGCACATGCATCTCTGAACTTAGAAGTTAAATTAAAAACATGATAAAGTATGTCTCTTACAGACAGCAAATAGATCTTAATTTTCTATCCATTTTGTCACTCTCTGTTTTCGATTGAAGTATTCATTTATATTCAATGTAATTACTAATAAGGTAGGATTTATGTCTGTCATTTTGCTATTGGTTTATGTATGTCTTATGTCTTAGTTCCTCCATTTCTCCATTACTGCCTTCTTTTATGTTAAATGGGTATTTTCTAGCATATCATTTTTATTCCCTTGTTGCTACTGTTTTACTTATTTTCTTAGTAGATCCCTGGAGATTACAATTAACACCTTAGTTTAAAACAGTAGAGTCTGAATGAATACCAACTTAATTTCAATAGTATACAAAAACTTTGCTCATATCTCTGTTCCCTCCTCCCCACTTTGTGTAGGGAATTGTCATACAAACTATATCTTCATGCATTATAAGCCTATCAACATAGTTATATAATTACTGCTTTATGTGGTTGTTTTTTAAGTCAGATAGGAAAAGAGTTACAAACAAAAATACATTTATATTATCTTTTTGTTTATTTCTGTAGTTACCTTTACTACTGCTCTTATTTCTTCATGTGGATTTGAGTTACTGCCTACTGTTTTTTCACTGCAACCTGAAAATTTCTTTTTAGTAGTTCTTGTAAAGCAGTTCTAACATAATTTCTCTCAGTTTTTGTTTATTTGAGAATGTTTTAATTTCTCCTTCACTTCTGAGGAATAGTCTTTACTGAATATAAAATTCTTGATTGATAGTATTTTTCTTTCAGCATTTTGAATATGTAAATAACACTGCTTTCTGGCCTCCAAGATTTCCAATGAGAAGTCAGCTGTTAATCTTATTGAGAATCCCTTACAAATCTCTTTTCTCTTCCTGCTTTCAAGATTCTGTCTTTATCTTTGACTTTAGACATTTTTACTATGATGTGTCTAGGTGAAAATTTCTCTGAGTTCATGCTGCCTGCAGTCTGTTGAACTTTTTCTATATGTAGATTAATGTTTTCATAAATTTGAGGAGTGTTTGGATATTATTTCTTCAAACACGTTCTCTCTCCCCTTTCCCTCTGTTATGCCCATTATGCATATGTTGGCACACTTTATGGTGTTCCATAGGTCTCTGATGTTCTATTTATATTCATTCTTTTTTCATCCTGTTCCTCAGACTGTACAAACTCAACCTGTTTTTAAGTTTATTGACTCTTTCTTCTGTCAATTTAAATCTGCTGTTGAGTCCCTCTAGTGAACTTTTCATTTTAGTTATTATACTTTTCAACTCCAGAACATCTATTCAGTTCTTTTAAAAAAATTTTTAGCTATTTATTGGTATTATTTAATTAATGAGACAATGTTCCCATACTCTCTTTTAGTTTTTCTAGATGTGACTTCCTTTAGTTATCTGAACATATTTTAAATAGCAGATTTTAAAGTCTGTGTTTAGTAACGAAAGTGTAAGCTTCCACATGGACAGTTTCTATTGACTGCTTTGTTCCCCTCTTTGTATAAGTCATGCTCTCCCATACTTTTGCATTTCTCTTAATCTTTGTTGTTGCTTAAAATTAAACATTTCAATTCATATAATGTGGAAACTATGGAAGTCCTTCCCCAGGGTGTGTTTTTGCTACTATGTGTGGTTGCTGCTGCTGTTATTGCTGCTTGTAGTTTGGTGACTCTCCTGAACTAATTCTATAATGTCTATATTCTTCATCAGTGCAGTCACTGAAGTCTTGATTGAACAGGGATTTCCTTAAATGTTTTGAGTCAATATGTCTCCCACTGGGATTTCCTTAAATGTTTTGAATCAGTATGTCTTCCAGACTTTTCTGAGAGGCTCTGTGTGTGTTTTGAAGCACACATTCAGTACTAGGTGTTTACAACTCTGCCTCATTCTTTACTTCCTGTTTGCATGGCATTAAAGTCAGCCAAAGGTGAAAGATTAGATCCTCCTTAAGGCTTTCCTAGGTATGTGTACAGTACTACATGTGTGCATGGCATTCTAGATTCTTAGGAATTTTTCAAAGCTTTAAACGCCCCTGTGGCATCTCATTCTCCAGATTTTTCTTTTCATTATTTTGGCCAGTCTCTTATCTGCCCCATCTAGTATCATTGCATCTTTTAACAGTGATGTTAAACAGTTACCATTGACAATTACACACACACACACACACACACACACACACATACACACACACAAACACATATATGTTTTAGAGATGGAGTCTTGCTCTGTCACCCAGGCAGGAGTACAGTGGCATGATCTCAGCTCACTGCAAGCTCCGCCTCTCAGGTTCAAGCGATTCTTCTACCTCAGCCTCTTGAGTAGCTGGGATTCTGGGCACATGCACCACACCCAGCTAATTTTTGTATTTTTAGTAGAGACACGGTTTGTGATGTTGGTCAGGCTAGTCTCAAACTCCTGACCTCCAGTGATTCACCCGCCTCAGCCTCCCAAAGTGCTGGGCTTACAGGTGTGAGCCACTGCACCCAGCATTACCATTGATATTTTTGACAAATACCATGGTGTTAGGGCTGTATGAACTCAGTAAGCCTGGAGTCCAATAAAATAAAGGCGAGCCCTAAGAATGGGGCATTTCCAGGGAATTGCCAGACAGGCCATATAGTAATAACTCTCTGGAGATGGAGTTTGGAGGGAGTTCCAACTCCATTCTGCCCCCTCTAGTGGCTGCTAGGCTGCTGATTTTCACAGCTCTTGTGGTTGTGAGGCTGTTGGTTTTAAAGACCACTGCAGAGCTGGGGATAGGTGAATGGGGATAGGGCAAGTTAAAATCCCATGAAGCTCTTTAATCTTACTGAGATTCAGCATTTTATTTAGAGACAGAGTCTTGCTCTGTCACCCAAGCTGGAGCACAGTGGTGCAATCTTGGCTCACTGCAACCTCTGCCTACCGGGTTCAAGAGAGTCTCATGCCTTAGCCTCCCAAGTGGCTGGGACTACAGATGTGTGTCACCATGCCTTGCTAATTTTTTGCATTTTTTTGTAGAGATGAGATTTCACCATATTGGCCAGGCTAGCCTCGAACTCCTGGTTTCAAGCAATCTACCCGCCTCAGTCTCCGAAAGTGCTGGGATTACAGGAGTGGGCCACTGTGCCTGGCCAATTTAGCCTTTTTTCTTAAACAAATGCTCCCCAGATTGTTTCAAGCCTTTGGTTAACTTCTAGAGTTAAAAAAAATTGTTTTGACAATTTTTGCCAGCGTTCTTGTTGCTTTTATGGAGACATGATCTTTTGGAGCTACCTACTTTGCCATTCCGTAAGTGTTTTAATCACTGACTTTTGAATATGTTTTGTTCATTCTTTGCCAAGATTTCTTTCATGCTGTTTTCCTGTCTGGGATGCTTAACTTTTATAACTACAACTGGTAACAACAATGATAATAAGCAGCATTTCCTTAGCAATTCTCAGTTTTCAGAGAACCTTTTTAGTGCACAGAAAAATCACTGAGGTAGATAATACTGTCCTCATATTACAGTTGAGGAAACTAAATGACTTGTCCAAGTTCTCACAGTCAGTAAAGACTTGAATCAGGCCTGCTTACCAATCTCACCTATATTCTTCTATATTCCACAATCTCATATTTCCCATCCAGTGGCCAATCAGCTTTCACTGTCCTCACTGAGATTCCAATGCACTCTTCCTCATATGTCCCGTCAACCACTGACAGAACCTCAGGCCTCTTTTCCTAGTCCTGTCATCTATGAAGGAAGAAGAGTCCACATTAGAAGATCTTTTCTCTTTAGATCTACATTATTCATGAAACACAGGAGGGTAACTTAAAAGAATGTGCAGGCCCACAGGCATACTTAGCCTCCTAAGGTGTTATCAGGAGGCACAAGCCATAAGAAGCAGAGATCTTCATGCAATCATCTAAGAATGTCGTAGAAGACTTTTTGCTTGTAATCTACTTTATAAGCCTCACATGAGAAATGTATTTAGAACGAAGTAACAAGAAAACTATGCTTATTTTGATAAATGGATTGTTTCTCCCTTGCTAATGAGAAAATCATGAAATCTCCCTTTTCACTTTGGCTACAAGGAAGCTTGGAGACAAACAGAAAGCTTAACTATAACAATTAGAGTTAATGAAATTTTGGGTTCTTTTCCAAACCCAAAACTATCCACATTTTTTCTTGGAACAAACTGCTTATTTCTATTGCTATATTGTCATAAACCTATGACAAATGTACTCAGTATAAATCACTTTATTGAGATATGTGACAGAAAATAATTCAGATAGTAATAGTAATATTTTGGGTTTTTGTTCTTGGGTTTTGTTTTTGTTTTACATTACTGAAAGAGGCTAAAAAGAACAAGAGGTATTTTCCTTCCCTTATCTAGAAAACTGTATTATCTCCTGGCCTCAGAGGTTATTCTCAATTTGTCTGGCTAAAATCAGAAGCTGCTGGATGTTACAAGACAGCCTCATCCAGTACTGAAGGGGCAGGAAACCAACTCAAGGAGGGAGTAGGTCTTGAGAAGGTCCCTGAAACTGAGAAGGAATCTGGTTTCTAGAGGTGCCATGAGTGGTGGAGATGGGGGCTCTTCTCACAGTACTCTGGAACTCTGAGGGATCTCAGAAGGGACTAGATGCTCCAAGCCTGAGCTCTCAAGCTCTCTTAACATGGAAACAGAAGAAACACTGGCTTATAGACCATATGGGCTAGGAGATGACCAGTGTGATCCTCAACCCAAAGAGTTCTTCCTCAGCTCTTCGGAACTGATGAGAGTCCTAGGTGGATCGGAGCTCTCTCAAAAGACAGGCTGGATTTCCTGCCAGCCCCACAGGTGGAAGCTTGGAACTGATTAATTTGATTTAGAAAAATAAAGAAATGTGACATTTCTTGCACCCTACTGTTGTGGTCTGAAATTCATGCCAACCACATGGGCTATAAATAAATGAATGAAAAAATAAACAAACCCGAAGCCAGAGTGCCTGGGATGAATTCCCAATTTGTTGTATATCCAACATCAGTGTCCTATAACCTTGAACACACAAGGGCTAATGGAGAATTCAGCATTAGCATAATAGACACCATCTGTGGGGACTGTATAGGAAGAGATGGAGGTAAGAAAGTCAAAGAGACAGCCCCAGACCTCACAAAGCTTACAATTCAACATAGCAAGTGTCAATAATAACACATCAATAAGAACAGGGACATTCATACAGCCATTGGCACATTTTTATTAAGCACTCACTGCAGACGCTGTAAGGCAAAAAGATAAAGGAGAGGATTAAGACAGTATCCAGGGGCAGGAAACATACAGGTTGGTGAGGAAGATACAAGAAGGGGAATAATAATATGCCAAAAAAGAGATATGTGTTATAAAAATGATTTGCCTAAAGTGCTATGGAACAAGAGTTCATTTCTGCCTGAAGAAAGAGAAGGCTCTAAAGAAGATGAGGTGCTTGGGCTGGTCTTGGAAAGATGGACAGGATTTGAGCAGAATGAGGTGTCTGAGGGGCACTGCAGGCCATGGGAGATGAAGTTACAGGGCCTTATCTGTCATACTTAGGGCTGCAGGAGTAGAGTAAAAGTTTCATCACAGCTGACCCTCATGGTGCAAGAGGATGTATGAATAAGTAGTGGTGATGAGGTCAGAGAGGTGCACATATTGGTCGCACGCAGGGCTTGGGACCCCATGCTACAGCATTCAGATTGTGAACTATAGGCAAGATGATGGGAAGAAGGTGAGGAGGAAGGGGAATAATAAGAACCATGCTCTTGGGGGTTTTCTTGAATTGCTGAATGTGGCAAGATGCATTTGAGAAGATGGAAAAGTAGTCACGGGAGAAAAGTTAAGAAGCCCATTGCAATGTCCTGGGCACCTGAACTCTAATAGAGGCAGAGGGTCTCAGAGTGAATACTGGAGATGTGAGACTATTCACAAAGGTGAAGCAGAGCCAGGCTGAGGGGAGAGTAAAGAGGGCAGATATCAAGAGAGAAACCTAATGTTTCAGGCCTGGGTAAAACAGAAAGCACAGGAAGAAGAGAATTTAGGGGAAAAATTGATGAGCTCAGCATAAAATGTCCTGAACTTAAGGTCCCAGTGGACCACTCTGATGAGATGCTTAGCAGGTACTGCATGAAGAGAGACATGTTATATAAGTGTGTACTCAGTTTTATACATTGTAACCTGATCTTTCCAAACTGATAAATTAGTGGAGATCCATAGTCATCCAGCAAAAGGATTCTTCACCTGACAAAAAGCATTAATAATAGGGTACTTGAAATAGTTAGCTCCCCTGGGGAATATAAAATAGGCTTTAATACTTTTTAAAGGTGACTTACACCTCTCTTTTCAAAAACTCACCTATTATATTAAGTAAAGCATATCTATATATGAATGGAATGAATTGGGAGACCTGAGCCAGGTAAAATTATAATCGAGGTGGGTGCCATGAAGGAAGGATGAATCTTAAAGGGCATACTGACAGGATGACATCTGAATTGGTGAAGAAAAAAGGAGGGCTCAGACACAGTGTGGAGTTTGCAGTGTCCCTAGGATACGAAGCCTCCCATAGTCTCCCTGCTCCTCTTCCATCCTTGGGATGAAACTACATCTGGATGGGAGGTGAGAAATCCAGCTCTTCTCACAGCCTGGTCCACCTCCATTGACGGCAACTCCACCCATCCATCTGTTGAGATGCAAACCTTGCGGTAGCCTTCACTCCCTTCCTCTCTGTATCCAATCCATCAGGAAATCGCACTGGTCCTTGCTTCAAAGCATATCCAGTATCTGACTCTTCTCGCCACCTCCGTTGCTGCTACCACCTTGGTTCCAGCCACCATCCCAGGCCTGGATCATTTAACAGCCTCCTAATAGGTCTCCCTCCTTCCTCCTGTGCTCTCCCAAAGTCTATTTGCAATACAACAGAACAATCCTTTCTAAAAGGAGTCAGATGATGTCATTCCTTTCCTCAAAGCCCTTGAATGGCTTCCCATTTCCTTCTGAACCTAAGCCAAAGTCCCTTTTACAGCTTACAAAGCCATGCTGGATATGGCCGTGGTCACCTGTCTCACCTCACCTCCTACTTCTCCCCTTTCTCTGCATCCCAGCACACTCCACTCTGGCTATACCTGCCCCTTGCTGTTGGTCAGATGTTCCAAGCACTCTCTTACCTTGGAGCCTCCACTGCAGTTTTCTCTGCCTGGAGCATATACTCTGAGCTATCTACAGGACTAAGTCCCTCACCTCCTTCAAGTAAGTGCTCAAATCTCACTTTCTCACTCAAACCCTGTAATGCTGCAGCCTGCTCCTGCCTCAATAGTCCCCCAGGCCATGCTCCTTTTTCTTTTCTCTTTGTTTTTTTATTTATATAATTTTATTTTATTTTTTATTTGAATAGGTTTTGGGGGAACAGGTGGTGCTTGTGTACATGGACACATTCTTTAGTGGTGGTTTCTGAGATGTTGGTGCACCCATCATATGAGGATCAGTGGTGATATACCCTTTATCATTTTTTATTGCATCTGTTTGATTCTTCTCTCTTTTCTTCTTTATTAGTCTGGCTAGCAGTCTATCTATTTTGTTGACCTTTTCAAAAAACCAGCTCCTGGATTCATTGATTTTTTTGAAGGGTTTTTTGTGTCTCTATCTCCTTCAGTTCTGCTCTAATTTAGTTCCTTCTGTCTTACATAGCATTTACCTCTTTCTGACTTACCTTGCTAATTATGCTTATTATTTATTGGCTATCCTCCCTTGCTAAAATAAAAATGAGTGGGGTTTTTAAATTTGTTTTACTCTGCACCTTTTCCATAGTAGCTCCTCAATAAATAAGGCAGAAATTAGTTAATGAATGAGAAAGAAATAATGTAGACAAACGAGGGGAAAATCTACAACTCAAGGACCCTAGCCAGAAACACTGTGCTTGAAGATGGGAGGCAAAGGATCTGGTCCTTGCAGGGGCCATGGTCTGACTATGGGGCTCCAGACAAGATATTAAAACTCTCTAGGCTCCTCAACATTACAAGAAAGGGATGGATCAGGTGACTTGCTTTTCCAAAAAAAATTTTTTTGAGACAGAGTCTTGCTCTGTTGCCCAGGCTGGATTGCAGTCATGTGATCTCAGCTCACCACAACCTCAGCCTCCTGGGTTCAAGTGATTCTCCTGCCTCAGCCTCCCAAATAACTAGGACTACAGGCACATGCCACCGTGCCCAGCTAATTTTTGTATTTTTAGTAGAGACAGGGTTTCACTATGTTGGCCAGGGTGGTCTCAAACTCCTGACCTCGTGATCCACCCACCTCGGCCTCCTGTAAATTATTTAATTCATTCAACAAGTGTGCATTGAAGGCCTGTTACCTACTAGGTCCTGTGCATATAAAGATGATTAAGATACCACACCACACTGGTCCCTCCCACAGTCCAGAGATAACGATCTGTAAACAAAGAATGAAAATACAATATGACAGCAGACATCCCTACAAGATACAGTGGTATCATAGATACAACAGTGATGAAATCAGTGGCGGGTGGGCAAGGATAAAGGGTGATCAGGGATTGCCCCTGCAGTTACAGGGTGCTCCCTGCAACCCAGAAACCAGCACTGGAAGGCCCCACCCTCTGTGCTGTTGTCAAGTTTGCAGACTGCCAGTTCACATACTGTGCTCTTCAAGGAATGGTGAAGAACTATTTTATTAGCAGACCCTTTAATCATCCAAAGATCAACTTTTTCATGTAATTTTTTCTTCATGTTCCCATTAATAAGCCTTTTACAGCCACAGGTTAATATAGAAAGACAAGTCTTTTGTCTTGACACATAAAGAGTTCCCAGAAATATTTGGAAGGACACAGCAGTAAAATAATACACCACTCATCTCACCCAGGCCGTCGCATTATGTTTGCAAACTCAACACACTGCCCTCTTAAAATAAACACATCGAATGGGGCTTTCTTTCCCTGAAAACTAAGATTCACATTCAAAGTAAGTAACATTTTCCTCTTGCATTCTTGATTATTATCATTTACTGACACCACCATCTTCATCGGGACATTGATTTATTAAGTGTCCTCTGTGCCTAGGATGTAATTCAGAGTGAGATAAACAGATGTGCAGTCTCTCCACTTTAGGAACTTGTACTTCAATACTCCCTATTAGGAGAGCACAAACTAGAAAAGATTCTTCTAGAAATTACATACTGGCTACACTTGATTCCAAGTGCTTTTGGATAGACAGAAGTATAGGGTAGCAGCTATACTACTGGTGCCGTGGCTCATGACTATAATCCCAGCACTTTGGGAGGCCGAGGTGGGTGGGTTGCTTGATTCCAGGAGTCCAGGACCAGCCTGGGAAACATTGTGAAATTCCATCTCTACAAAAATACAAAAATTAGCCAGGCATGGTGGTGCATGCCTATAGCCCCAGCTACTCAGGAGGCTGAGGTGGGAGGATCGCTTGAGCATGGGAGGTGGAGGCTGCAGAAAGCCAAGATGGCACCACTGCACTCCAGCCTGGGCAATAGAGTGAGACCCTATCTCAAAAAAGAAAAAAAAGTATAGGGTAGCAGATTCATCAGGCATTGGGAATTCAAACCAGGTGCATTCACAGGAAAGCACTGCCTGAGAAACCTTCAGAAAAGACTGCAAGAGGGAAGGTGGAAGCAGAGGTCAGATGTCAGAAGCCATGTGCATGCAGGATAGAGAAAAATGAATAACCAGACTGCTCAGGGAGAGGGTTAGGTATAAGGTGCAGGCAGGGATGACTACTGAAAGATTTAAGCAGCATCCATGATCTGGGGCATTCAGGAAGATGAGAAAACTGGCCCAAACCTTGAACTTCAGAGGCCTAGCCATTTCTGAGTCCCAGAATCAAGAGACCAGCTGAGGTTTAACAACTACTGTGCCAAGCTGAGCTCGGACGTGCCAAACTGGGGAAAGACAGGTCTCTAACATCCATACACTGAGGTATACAGGTACACTCACAGCCCATTAATCAAGGATCAAAGTCTTTTCAACTTCTTTTCTTGGACAAAAGGTAAGAATGGACCAGGAGGAACTTCCATGACCCATCCCCCATTTTGATACATGGATTTTATTTTATTTCATTTTATTCATTTTTGTTTGTTTTGAGAGAGTCTTGCTCTGTCACCCAGGCTGGAGTTCAGTGGTACGATCTCGGCTCAATGCAACCTCTACCTCCCAGGTTCAAGCAATTCTCCTGCTTTAGCCTCCCGAGTGGCTGGAGTTACAGGAACCCACCACCAGGCCTGGCTAATTTTTGTATTTTTTGTAGAGACAGGATTTCACCATGTTGGCCAGGCTGGTCTCGAACTCCTGACCTCAAGTGATCTGCTCACCTCAGCCTCCCAAAGTGCTAGTATTACACGTATGAGCCACCGTGCCTGGCCTTGAACAGCCGATTTTAACTGGCCATGTCTCCCTGTCTCCTGAGGTTATCAGGAAGCTTAAAGTAAAACGTAAAATTTTACAACAGGAACCACATGAAACCACTGTGGTCATGTCTGTCTGTTCCTAAGCTTCTACTCTTTTTTACCTGTATCTCTTATTCTATACTATCACCCTCTTACCACTACTGCTCATGTCACTCCAGTCCTTCATGGAATAAAGTAGAGAATAATAACAACAACAATAATATTAAATTTTTACTGAACAAGTTATGAACATGCATGTGTGAATCACTTTTCATGGATTATCTCAGTCAGTTCTCATAGGATTTCAATGAGGCAGGTGCTGTTACTATCCACATTTTTACATATAAAAGAAAAAAAATGAGAGTAGAAGTTCGAATAGTGTGCCCAAGTATCAGCGATGGGGTTTGAATCTAAGTAGGCTGGCACTGGAACCCGTATTCTTAGAGCTACTACACATATATACATCCAGGCACAAAATACTCTAAGGCGTTGGTTGGAATGCTGCTTTGTTATAGTTGATGAACGTAGCTATATTATAGTTGATGAACATAGTATGGAAACTACCTGGCTTTTGAACAATACTTTGCAGTAGAGGTTGATGGCCTACAGGCCCAGTTTGGCCCATAGATGTGAGTTACTGGGAACCTATAGTATTTTTTTTAAATCAAATCTAACTTTGTTTTCCAGGTCTCCCCAGCTCCCACCATTCTTAACTACCTGGCTCACTCATTTATGTTACTCATTTCAAGTTCATGGATCTTGCTTTAGAATTTTCAAGATATTTTCGCATCTATCAGCTCATTCGGTCTTTGAAATGTTCCTACAACTGAGGCAACACAGAAATCAAAATCTCCTTTTACAGATGGAGAAACTAAGGTTCTGGGAAGCTGGACTCGTCACATGGGCTCAAATGCCAGGAAGTGGCTTGGCTGGAAGTAGAATGTTCTTTGTGCGAGGAGCAATCTCACAGCATAGATCACCTTCCCCATAGAACTCTGAAAAACACAGGTTGCCTAACAGCAGTGATTAGCAGGGGAATGCACACTCCTCTAGGAGAACATGGAGCAGGGCTTGACAGCAGGTGGCTGAGAACAGGGGTGCCAGGAAGCCTCACCTGTAGCCCTGCCCCCACTCCTAACAGACGAAGCCAGTCATGGTGGGAAGTGAAGCAGGAAACTCCTGACACGATATCTGCCAGTGGGCTGTTTGCCAGGCTTTTCTGTGGTGTGGCATCATTCCCTGGGGAAGTGGGTTATCTTGCCGGGAGAATCCTAATTTATCCCAAGTCCCAGACCCTCTCATCATCTTTATGCTGCTCCCTACCTTAACGAAAGACAGGGCATTCCAGGGCCACAGATTTCCATATGGAGCTACTCTCTGAGCCCTGAACAGCTTCAGAATTGCTTCTTTCTAAGGACCCAGTACTCTGAGAGATGACGGGCACTACAAGCAACATTTCTTAGGCCCCAAGGCATTCCCTAGTCTCCCTTCGAGACCCAAAGTCATGAGACCCTGAGCTAGTGATCTTGAGGGGTTCCTTTCTAGAAGAGGAGGTGCACTCGAGCAAGGGTTCTCAAATGTAGCTGCATATCAGGATGGCTGAGGAGAGCGTTTTCAAGATGCAGATTCCTGAGCCATACCCAGGATGTACTGAATTATAAACTCTGCAAGCAGGTCCTGGAATGTGCATATTCACCAGCTCTGCAAATGAGTCCTGTGCCTTAAGGGACAAGGCTGTGATAGAGTCTTCTTCCCAGCCACAACCACAAAGGGAATGACACACCAGGAGCTGTAAGGTGGGTGCCAAAGCTGGTCCACCCACCTTCAACACCACCTCATTTCAGTGCCAGTTCCCAGCCTGTCCTGAGCAGCATCAGCTCTCAGCCAAGCACCAGCCCCCTGGGGCTCCAGATTAGGGTTTATAAGATTTAGAACATTTTAATCCAAAGCTGCTGAGCACGTGCGATGCCTCCAAACGCCCAAGAGCCAGCTCCAACCACTCTGAGTGAAAAGGGCCAGACCTGAGGGCCATGAAACCATTTGCCCTGAGCCCAAAGGCAGATGTGTAGAGTCAAGGATAACCCCATCGTCACCTGCAAGGACCACCAGGTGTATGTTTTGCCCACACCAGGATTGGGGGTATGGGGGCAAGAAGCCCATATTGGTCTTTACGCTTACTTTCTGTTAGGAACCGAAGACTTGGGGCCCTGCTGGTCCCATAGCTTTTGAACAGGGGACACAGAAATGCCTAAATGTGCACCAGCCACTTCTCATGAGGAGCCTGATCAAGGAGTTCAGAAAAAGGGAGACAGGGCTCTACTTCTTTATTAGCAGAGAGCCCTAATGGTGGCGGGGTTGCAAGACCCAGCCTAGAAGACCTATCCCTAGAAGCTAAAGCACTGAATGGACAGATTCTTAGGAGCAAAAATAAAAGAGTGCTGGAGATATCCAGGCCCTGGGAGTGCCTCCCCACCCCCACTCCTGCCTCCCCTGCCTCCCCACCCCCACTCCTTCCTCCCCT
>PVKP010030815.1:0-27562 GCA_004027715.1 Plecturocebus donacophilus
AGCTCTATGACATTGATGTGGCCAAGGTCAACACCCTGATTCGGCCTGATGGAGAGAAGAAGGCATATGTTCGACTGGCTCCTGATTACGATGCTTTGGATGTTGCCAACAAAATTGGGATCATCTAAACTGAGTCCAGCTGGCTAATTCTAAATATATATATATCTTTTCACCATAAAAAAAAAAAAAAAAAAAAAAAGCATCGACTAAGAACTAATTGATAAAGTCAGCTATTTTTATTACACGTTGGAAACTATATTTGTTTAAAGAGTGAATAGAAAAGTATTATAGTCTCTTATGAAATTCGTGACATAGCCTGTTTTTTCTTTTAGTAGAGATGGGATCTTGCTGTGTTGCTCAGGCTGGTCTTGAACTCTTGGTCTCAAGCTATCCTCCCATCTTGGCCTCCCAATGCACTGGGATTACAGGTGTGAGCTACCATGCCTGGTCAAGCCTGGTATTTTAAAATACCTGATCTAAGGGTCCTTCAGACACCAAAGGGAAGCTTATCCTAACATAGGGTCAGTTTTCTTTAAAACTGAACATACAATCAATTCTAAATATATATACAATTACAATAGAAATTTATAGTGACAATAGGAATGTCCTTAATATTTTAAAATCAACAAAATTTCTTACCCTAAAAGTAATCTAAATTTAACAAATATTTTAAAGAATAGAAGTACAAAAATAAAACATCTATAATTCATCACCACTGTTAACATAATACTTCTTTTAACTTCCTGCCTTCTGGCAATTAATACTCATTTTTAATCTTGCTTTATCTGGTGAATTTCTGGCCATTAACCTCCTCAATCTCTGGTAATTTAAACACTGAGTTTACTACTTTTTCTACTTCCCAAATCCTATCCTATTGGGTGATTTCAAGTCAACCACTTAAATTTTCCATTTCTTTCTTGACTTCTCCTGTTCCAGTGATCATCTCTACTCTATTTCACCCACTTATTCTCTTGCAATACCCTGGACGTTTTTTGTTTTTTAATCCCAGACCACTCTACTTCTAGTAGTAAATTCAATGGCACTTAAGTTCTCAAGAGTTTTAGCAGCTATCAAATGGCCATTTAGCCAGAGACTGTAGTTCCCATCCTTCCTTGCAGCTAGGGGGCCAAATTCTAAATCATGTCTATAAAAAAAAAAAAAGAGCTGATTGCTGTCCATTTCGTCTTTTACTACACCCTCCTCTTAGTATGTAAGTAACTTTTTCACAGGACCCTTAGGCCAAAAGAAACACCTAACAATTCCATTGAATAAGGTAGCCCAAAAAACTTAATGCTCATGTATCTCCTAATTGCTTAGTAGCCACTGTAAAAAATACATAAAGAAAAAGTAATATTTTTATTTTATTCTTAAATAACCACAATCACTGTACTTATTAATAAAACGTGTGCGCCTATTGAACCCTGCACAGTTTCTTAAGCCTTAGAATAAGAGAGGAGACCATCATTCTTGTTTTTGGTTCTACATTAATTTAGGTGCAGTAGTTGCTTTTAATTACAACCTAAAATCCTGGCTTTGCAAAGAGATGTCACCAAAAACGTAAGTAATCAAAAACTTATCTCAAACATTCAAGATAATCATCATACAAAAATATTGCAGGATTTAATGTTGCAAATGTGAACTATTTTGAGTTGAGGTGTCCAATAGAAGCTATCACTATGTTTCACTGGAAAATTTATAATATTCTATGGCATCCCTGTGAATTTCATGTAAAGCTCTGAGGTGTCTCAGCACACATTTTAGAAATCATAGGTCTTGGGTATGATCATGTGACAAAATAGAAGGAACTGAAGTCTACAGATGATGTCCTGAAGCAAATGACTTACCTGCCCTTGACTACCTGCATATTCTAGAATGTTACTTAAACAAACAAAATAAATTTTTGTTGTTTTCTTTTTAGGATTTCTCTTTTTTTTTTTTAAATATAAAAACAACACTATTGTAGTATAGACAGAAATAGCTATTCCTAATTTCACCTAACCACTTTAAAACATTCTCATAATAAAATAATTAAATATATCAAAGTTCTGTGATGATTATAATAATGAAAGTTGGTCTATTTCTAAATAGTATTAAGCATGTAATTTTAGTGAAAGGTGTAAGAATTTGAACAAAACAACTGAACCTCTACTTTCTCAATCTGAAGTAGAGGAAAAGTATTTTAAGACAACTAGGAATTAATGAATAAATACTTCAATCAAGATATTCAACTTAAATATAATCTGTCCTGTCCATGAAATTTTAAGTTTTGAAGGTAACCAAAACCAGTGAGCAGATAAACAGATCAGTTTGAACATAAAACTTATTTACCTGCATATTAATCTCTTTAGGAATGAGAATACTGTTGCTAGGCAAGTACAAACTTTAAATAACCGAAACTGAGTGATGGCCATGATGAGAATCAAAACCTGTGGAAAGGGCACAAAACAAAAAAATGCATTATATTGATTTGAAAAGTCATACTCCTGTCCTGAAAAGTCCTATTATGCACTAAGAAAAATATAAAATATTTTGTATTTTTCTCTAGACACGATAACACTGTAAATTTTAAAATTATAACGTAAATCATATTAACAATTCAAAAACCAGGTTTTGAGTTTTAAATGGCTATAAAGAAAAAACTCTTCATTCTGAGGGGTTTTTGAAAATAATTTTATCTAAATCTATTAATACAAAAATTTACAATTCAAAAAATCAAAAAAGCATAAAATAGTATATATTAAATCTTTGTGTACCTTTTAAAGTTTGAACCACATGAACATAATACTATTTAAAATATTCTAAATATTTTTACTTGTAGATGAATGTATTTTCTTATATCCATTTTATAGATGAGGAAATTGACTTAAGAGAGGTCAAATAACTAGACCAAAGTCACACAGCTAGTAAGTTGAAAGTTACCATGGAGCTCATTTAGTTCAGTGGTTCACAAATCTGGGAATCTATTAAAGAAATGCCAATACCTGGGACTACCTCTAGTAAGTCTACTAAATCATATATTCTGTGGGGCAAGTGCTGGTCATAACCAATAAAACAAAAAGGATATAAAAACTACTCAATTGAAAAGGCAGCAGGAAACAAAGAAAAGTGAACAAATAACAGATGGGAGAAGTCAAATAAGATGACAGACCTGAATCTAACCATATCAATAATCTCAATAATGTAAATGGTGTAGTATTCCAATAGAAAGGCAGAGATTGTTAGATTGGATGAGAAAGGAAGACCCCCCTCCATGCTGCCACCAAGAAAAGCATTTCAATAAAAGGACACAAACAGGTTAAAAGTAAAAGAATAGGAAAAAATATACTATAGTAGCACTAATCACAAGAAAGTTGAAGTGACTATTTCAGTGTTAGACAGATTATAGGAAAAATAACATTACCAGGTATAAAAGTGGTCATTTCAGTGACAAAAGGGTCAATTAATAAAAAGTACATACCAATCTAAAACATGTGTCCTTAATAACAGAATTTTGTCAATATCACAAACAAGAGGGATGACGTTATTAGTCAGCTGATATTAAAAGGATACTAGAGAACTATTACCAATACCTTTGTGCCCATATTTACTTGAAAAGTGAGATGAAATGGACAACTTCCCTGAAAGAGACAAATTAGTAAAGCACAAGAAGAGCAACCTGAAAATCTGTATATTTATTAAAGAAATGAATTTGTAGTTATAAAAATCTCCAAAGCACAGATGGCTTCACTGGTAAATTCTACAAAACACTTAGGAAGTAATAATACCAATTCTATGTAAACTGCCAAAAAACTGAAGAAAGAGTATTTCCCCAACTCATTATTTGAGGCCAGTATTACACTGATACTAATCCAAAGATACTACTAGAAAAGAAAGCTATTAATATTTTATGAATCTAGATACAAATCTCATTAGCAAAATATTAGTAAATTAAATCCAACAATATATAAATGGATACTACATTGTGAAAAAAACTGGCGCTTAGTTGGCAAATGTGGATTGGTTTAACATTTAAAAATCAAACGTCATTCACTATATTAGCAAACTAAAAAAAAACCATAAAAACATTATCAATAGAGACAGAAGAAGCCTTTAACAAAACATCCATTCCTATTTAGAAAAAAAAATGCAGCAAAGTATAAGGGAACTTTCTCAACTAGATCAAGAACATCTATGAAAAACCTACAGTAACATGAGACTTAATGGTGAAAAAAAGTTGATACTTTTTCCCCAAGACCATGAACAATACAAGCAGCATGTTTCTTTTTCTACACTTCGTAAACATCATAGTGGAGGTTCTGGCCAGAGCAATGCAGGGGAAAGAAAAAGAAAAGAAAAGAAATAGAAAAGGCATTCAGATTGGAAAGGAAGAAATAAAAGTGTGTTAGTCTATGTGGAAATTTCAACAGGATCTACCATTAATTGTATTTTTACATGTTAACAACAATCAACAACAAATTGAAATGTTAAAATAACATTTATATAGGCATAAAAATATGATACTTGAGGGCAAATCTAATTAAAGACTTGATTACTGAAAACTATAAAATATTGCTGAGACATTTAAAAGACCTGTATTAATTTAAGAAGACTTTTTCAGAGATAGAAGACTTTTATTAAGATATCAAAATTTCCCAAAATGAGGTATAGAGTCCATGCAATTTCAACCAAAATCTTGGCAGGTTTTTTTCTGTAACACTTAACAAGCTAATTTCTAAAATTCACATGGAAATGCAAAGAACCTATATAATAGCCAAAATAACTTTGAAAAAGAACAACGCAAAAAGCTAGGACTATCTGGTTTCAAGACTTGTTATAAAGCTTCAGTAATCAAAACTGTGTAGTATTAGAATCAAGATACACAAATAGATCAATGGAAAGTATAGGAATAGACCTATATACATACAAACAACTGAAATCTGATAAAGATGCAAAGGTAATTCAGAGAGAAAAGAATATTTATTAAGAAAAGTTCTGGTAAAACTGGATACCCATATGGAAAAAATCAAAACAAAAACCTTCAATACATATCTGGCACCAGTTACAAGTAACTAAAAATAGATCATAGACCTAAATGTAGTCTGAAACTACAAAACTTGTAAGAAAAAAAAAAAAAGAAAAAAGAAAACTCTTTGTGACTCTGGATTAGGACCAGATTTTTTAAGTAGTAGAAAAAAAGCACAATCCATAGAAGAAAAGATTAGTTAATTGGACTTCATCAAAATTTAAAACTACAATTCAAAAACCCTATTAACAAAATGAAAAGACAAATCACAGACTGAGAGAAAAATACTTGTAAAGCATATATCTGATAAAGGACTTAAATCGAGAATATATAAGAACCTCTCAAAACTCAATAATTTTTTTAAAAACTCAATTTAAAAATGAGCAAAAGGTCTAACTAGATATTTCATCAAAGAACATATACATGGTAAATAAGTACATCAAATGATGGTCAACATCTTTAATCATTAGGAAAAGGCAAATTAAAGCCACAGTGAGAAATTTACATATCTATTAGAATGATTCAACCTAAAAATAATGACCACAGCAAGCACTGGCGAGGATCTGGAATACCTGGCACTCTCATTCGTTGGCAGTGGGAATGTAAAATGTACAACCACTTTGGAAAACAGTTTGGCAATTTCTTACAAAGTTAAACAAGCACCTACCATATGACCCAGCCATTCTACTCCTAGTAATTTATCCAAGATAAAGAAAATCATATAGCCATATAAAGACTTGTATTTGAATAGTAGCTTTATTTTTATTTAATAGCTTCAAACTGGAAACAACACAAACGTATATTAACAGGTGAGTGGGTAAACAAATTGTAGTATGTACATACAAAATACTACTACTCGGGAATAAAAAGGAATTACCTATTGTTACAAGTAATAGCACGGATATATCTCAAAATAATTATGCTGAATGAAAGGAGTCAGACCACCAAAAAAGTATACACTGTATGATTCCTTATACAGTATTTTTTAAACTCTAGAACAGGGGTGTCCAATCTTTTGGCTTCCCTGGGCCACATTGGAAGAAGAATTGTCTTGGGCCACACATAAAATACACTAACACTAACAAGAGCTGATAATCTTAAAAAAAAAAAAAAAAAAAAAAAAAATCACACAAAAAAACTCATAATATTTAAGAAAGTTTACTAATTTGTGTTGGCCT
This sequence comes from Plecturocebus donacophilus, assembly GCA_004027715.1. Taxonomy (NCBI): domain Eukaryota; kingdom Metazoa; phylum Chordata; class Mammalia; order Primates; family Pitheciidae; genus Plecturocebus; species Plecturocebus donacophilus. Next base: position 6,181 of record PVKP010030815.1, read on the forward strand.
GCATTCAAAGCCATCCTGGGCTGCATGAGGCCCAGAGGCCAAAGATTGGACAAGCTCGCTCCAGAAATTATAAACAAATATATGGTGACAGAAAATATCAGCAGTGACTTACAATATCAGCAGTGACTTACAATGGGGAAGGGAGGAGTCACTGAGGGACATGAGGAAACTTTTGAAGGTAATGGATATACTTACTGCCTCAACTGTGGTGATGGTTTTATAGGTGAGTATATATATATATTAATCAAAACTAATCAAATTGTGTACTTTAAATATATGCAGTTCATTGCATTTCAATTATAGCTCAAAAGAGCTGTTGAAACAATCTACACAAAGACATTTTTGAGCAATATTATATCACTTATATTAGAACATTGTTCATATTTTGGTTAGAATATTATTTAAAAAGTCAACACCATGATTATTGTGTATCAATTATTTGTTACTTTCTGGAGAGCCAACTTCTATTAGGAAACTAAGACAATTAGTGATAAGAAACATATTTCAGAACTTCTCTAGGAACAGAAATCTGATTTCACAATAGCATTTCAATATATTATAATAGCTATCTCTTACTATTAATATATAAAAAGCATTCTTCTTAGTGATTAACATGTAATAACTCAATTAATGCTCACAACCACCCTGGGAAGGACTTGAAGCAAGTACTATTTTGTCCCTACTTCAGATAAGAAAACTAAGGCACTGAGGGCTTAAGTAAGCTGCCCAAAGACAAAGATAAGTTATAGAACTCGGATTTAACCCAGATAGTCTGGTTGCAGTGTTTTAGAGTCCTTAAAGATCACACTCATATTGCCTCCCTATGATTAAATAACAAGATATGTGGCTTTACAAAAGAGATGCTACAGGAATTGAAAACTAAAGCCAGGCAATGATAAGAATAAAGATTCTAAAAATGGTAAAACTGGTATTGTTTTGGTAGCCTTTTTTTTTCGAGACACAGTCTTGCTCTGTTGCCCAGGCTGGAGTGCCACGGTGTGATCTCGGCTCACTGCAACCTCCGCCTCCCGGGTTCAAGTGATTCTCCTGCCTCAGCTTCCCGAGTAGCTGAGACTACAGGTGCCTGTCACCACACTGGCTAATTTTTGTATTTTTAGTAGAGACGGGGGTTTCACCATGTTGGCCAGGCTAATCTTGAACATCTGACCTCAAGTGATCCACCCCCTTGGCCTCCCAAAGTGATGAAATTGCAGGTGTGTGCCACCACACCCAGCCTTGGTAGCCTTTTGAAACATGGTTATTCTTGCCAATTTTTTCTTACACATTTTAGTCACCTATACTATATTTGTTTTGCATATATTTACCCTAATAATCACTATTTAATTTAAAAAATTTCTTAAGATGAGTTTTGGCACAAGTTAAAGTTGAATACTTAAGTAACTATGACAATGTGCTAAGAGTCTCAAATACAAAAGAGGGAAAAAAAATCTGTTAATCCATGAGAGACAGTCATTTTTCCACTGTTGAGAGGTAGAATAGACCACATGTTAAATCAAGTCATAAGAAATACAAAGGCAAACACACATGCGTGTGCACTTGTGCATACACTTACTGGAATGACATTTCTGATCATGAAATCTCATGTTTTAGCTTTTCCTTGACTTTTCTTTGTCAAAGGAGGAGAATTATTAAGTATTTAGAATAATGATTCCTGTCATTGGAACAGCTGGAGAATATATGTTATCCAACTTCTTAAATTTTCTAAATGAAGAAACTAAGATACACTGAAGTTAACAGTTCTGCTCAAGGTGAAACAATCAACTAATAACAAAATCACAACTAAAACAGATTAGCCTCTCAATCCATTAGTAACACCTTTAGAAACAATCACAACACTTGATTAATACAATTATTTAGAGTACTGATTTCTTAAAAAGAAAAAACATAATAATCTGATATTTTTCCAAAATAAAAAAGTATAAGCAGTATATGTGGACTTAAGTTCTACACATACTTACTTAAAAAAAGATAAAACCTAACTCAAGTAATAATTATCATATGACCACATTAAAGGGACAGCTATATACTCCTTAAAACTGAAATGCTGATTAGTTTTTTTTTAATTACCTTACATGAGCATTACATAAGCAATAACATCTTTAAACATAGGAGTAAAATCATTCGGATAAATATACCATCCCTGTACTGTAACATACTTTTTTTTTTTTTTTTTTGAGACACAGTCTGGCTGTGTCACCCAGGCTGGAGTGTAATGGCACGATACTGGCTCACTACAACCTCTGCCTCCTGGATTCAAGCCAATCTTGTGCCTCAGCCACCCCCAAATCTGGCACTACTGGCACATGACACCACACCTGCTATTTTTTGCATTTTTAATAGAGATGAGGTTTTGCCATGTTGGCTAGGCTGGTCTCAAACTCCTGGCCTCAAGTTATCTGTCTGCCTCCGCTTTCCAAAGTGCTGGGGTTACAGGTGTGAGCCACCATGCCCAGCCCATGCTTTCTAAAAATGCATTTCATGGGGATTCAAGCTGAGAGCACTCAGTTTTATTTTTAATTACTAAATATAAGCAATCACCTCCTAAAGTCTTGAAAAAAGCACATAATGCAGTTTTTCACCTAATAAAATATTGCACTGAATAGGTTAAAAATTATATAGTAAAAAAATAATGGTAGTCTCTGGTAGGGCATACTGAAGCATTAGAGAGCTAAGATCTAATATCTCAATCTGGGTAGTAATACCACATACTTGACTGTATGTACTGTTTGTATACTATACCTCAATATAAAAGTTCCAAACAAACACAAAAAGTAAGAATAAGACAAAATCAGAAAGCCAGAAAAACATACTTAATGAACTCTCATAGTATCTGATCCTGATTGCTCTGTGGAGTCATCACTGCCGGTTCCTTCTAAGGAAAGGCAAAACATGCACTATTCCTTTCTATTTCTAGGTCAGAAGGGGCTTGCAGACTATTAAGGTACAATGACAGGGCTCCAAAAGGTCCCCTTAGCAATGCTCATGTGCTTTTGTACATATGGAGGCTGTCTCTCCATATGAGCTGAACGATTTACTGAATGCCTAGCCTAGAAGTGGCCTACTAATTGAGAGGATAAAAGAACCGTGACTATAGAAGAAAATGAACCAGAGGAATATTAAAAATTTTACTCGACTAATTTAAATACTTTTGTCAAAAACATCCCAATCACTGGCTTACTCAGGTTCAAATCATGCAACAATGCTGACACCTCTTTTCTTATCTCCTTACACCTAATTGCCAAAAGCACCCTATTAAATTTCCCAGTTCTGCCCAAATTCTTTCCTATTTCCACTGTAATCTATCTAGCATAATTTATTATCTCTTGTTGGTCTACTGTAAAGTCTTCTTCTATCATTTTACTCTTTCTGAGAAGCAACATTTCTTATTTTGTATTATGCTTCTTTCTTTTTTTTTTTTTTTTTTTTTTTTTGGTGGGGGATGGAATCTTGCTCTGTTGCCAGGCTGGAGTGCAGCGGCACAATCTTGGCTCACTGCAACCTCCGCCTCCTGGGTTCAAGCGATTCTTCCGCCTCAGCCTCCTGAGTAGCTGGGACCACAGGCGCGTGCTACTACGCCTGGCTAATTTTTGTATTTTTAGTAGAGACGGGGTTTCACCATGTTGGCCAGGATGGTCTTGATCTCTTGACCTCGTGATCCATCCACCTCGGCCTCCCAAAGCACTGGGATTACAGGTGTGAGCCACCACGCCTGGCCCTATTGTTATTTCTATACCTTACTTTGTCCTGCACAACCCTTCTCCAGAGTATTTTATTCATTTGGTACCTTCAGTTACTGTCTGCAAAGTAAGACTTGAAAAAAAAGTTTGATTGCTTCATTATGAAAATGATCTGAAAAATTAAGATGGTGAACAGCCGCTTCATTTGAAGCTGATTTGTTAAGAACAAAACTCTCAACCAAAAGAAAAGCAAACTTTCTCAAATGAAAATCAGCCCAAATTTTCAGAAAAATTATAAGGAAAAAAAGCCAGTAAAGAGACTATACAACATGTGGTACTTGACAGGGAAGGGAATAAAACCAAGGAGATATTCTATCAGGATGTTGTAAAGAAAGATGATGATATTTACCATTTAGGACTGTCAATTTTAAGACATACATGAATGAAGAGTTGAGAATAAATTTCGTATACAGCCCTGGTAAACACAGCCATCACCTTTCCAAACATTGTTAGTGTCATCGTTTAATAAATATTTGCCAACTTGAATGACTTCTATAGTAAATGGAGGTAAAATTTAAAGGTTTGTGTTCCCCAATAAAAAGTAGAAACTCAGTCTTTTAGTGATTGCAGAATAGAATTCTCTCCCCAGCAATCAAAAATATCCTCATTCTGTGGAAAATTTTCTTTTGTGATTAATAAAAGAGGAGAACTGATATTCATTGACTGTCTACTATGGACCAAGCACGATCTAAATGTTAACTCACTTAACTCAAAAGGGCATCTTATGAGATAGATATTATTGTCCTTGTTTCACAGAATTAAACACAGAGTAAGCATGTGTTCTCATGTTCCTACATCCAATGACTTGATTCAAACCTAGGTCTATTTAATTCAGAAGCCAAGAACATCTCATTAACAATGAGTATTCTTAATAATTCAGTGATACTATCACTTCCAAGATAAATTTTCCAACAAGTTGCACTAAAAAAGGGAAAATGTGATCAAGCCACACTTTGATTTTATCAATTACACTAACTGGCAGGCAGGAATATCCTTGGGAACCTGTGTTTACTCAATGTTCTGATTCATCTAAATGAATATACATTAGCACCTACTATGTTTCAGTTGCTACTCTGGATACGGAAGTGGCAAATACTACCAAGCCCGTATAGAGAAACCATGCATTCACTCTCAAGTGTCAACAGCTTGCCCATAAACTTACTCCTGAGGAATGCAAGAAACTAAGGAGTCAGGATCTCCATCAGTCTTGCTCATTCTGGTATTTATAGGTCTCAGCCAAAGCCAGGCACATAGTAGGTACTCAAATGTTTGTTGAATGGAAGGAAATTAACATTCCTTGAGCACTTCAACGTTCAAGACAATGTTCGATCACCTCACTGGAATCCTAAGGACAACCAAAAGAGGTAAGTTTTTCACTACTCCAGTTTAACAGATGAGGCTCACAGTGAGACTCAGATTCATTCACCCAGGATTTAAAGAGACTATCCCCAAAGCCCAAGGCTCTCGCCATATCATATTCTACTTAAGAAACCTTTTAATTGTGTACACATTGCTTCAGTGTGATTTTTGAAATGCCCTCTAGATCACCAATTTGATAAGTATCTTAGGCCGCTTTACACTTTGGTTGCTTTAAAACACTTTGCAGAACTGAGCAATGTTAATATAATCTAATCTTAACAATAAAATCTCCTTAAAAATTTCAAAGACAAAAATTTGAGGTATAGCAGAATGAGATTCAAAACTATGAAGCAATGTATCCTCATTAAGGCTTTTGAAGAAATGACATATATAGGAAATCAACAGGAATGAGAGCTCTACCATGTTAATTGAAAAAACTTTTCCTACAATTAAAAAAAAAAGAATGCTACATTAGAAACTGATAGATCAAATGTATTATATCTTTTCTTGTTGAAATTCTCGGTAAACTGCGAGACGTCCTTTCAAGTAGCTTCAATATATCACCATCCATAGAACAAGCCAAGCCAAAATCTATGCCAGTACACACTAAACAAGTGCTGTATTTCTTAAACTCTACTTCCGAATCTTTTCATACCAAAATTTGAAAAACCATATGATCTAGTGCAGTGCAGAATATCCTCAAACTGTAACTCTGAAGTGGGTTAGAAAACGCCACAAAGCTCCCAAACTAAAATTTACCTGAACTCACTTAAATTTGAAAAACAAAGGTTTGGCAGCAGCACGTAGGAGAAGGGGAAACAGAAGCAGAAGTGTGAGAGCGGTAGTAAAATCGAACATTCTGTACCACGTCTGGCAACCCGGTGTCAGGCCTTCAAATCTGTGACACCACTGGGGCGGTTACGAAGGCGGAGTAAGGTCTCCTGAATAACTCAAAATTAAAGAGTTTCATAAGTAAAGTGGTTTCATTTCAGATTACCCACGTGAAATCGGCTGACAAAAAAAACCATCATACCCACTGCACAGATGAGAAAAACAGGAGCGTTTTCGGATTATACAAGCCGACGCCTTGAGCCCGGCGTGACGTGAAACGCTCGAAGTTGCTGGAGCTGGATGCCAGGTGGACTAGGATTTAAATAGTGGAAAAATCGGCCTGGAGAGGTAAGAGGCCTGTAGACCGAGGGCAGTAAGGTCGTGCAAATTTCCCTGAGGAAGGCAGCTTTGGAGGCTGGGTGCTTTCCGGGCCGGTACCCCGCAGACCGGTCTCCCACGCGAGAGCGGGGCATGGCGAAGGCTGCACGCCCGGGTCCCGCTCCCAGTCGCAGTTTTCTCACCCTAGAGGTCACCCTCACCCGGAAACAGTACGCCAAAGCAGCGGCGGGGCGTCTGGGGAGGTCGGGTGGAGGGGCAAAAGGAAGGTGGGAGGGCGGGAAGTACAGGACCCGGCGAAGAGCCCACGGCGAAAGGCAGAAGGTGCCCCAGAGGCTAGGGCTGGGGTCGGGGTGGGGGTAGGGAAAGGAAAGTCCCTCGCAGGCACGCGCGAACCGCACACACTCACCTGCCCCTCCCCCTCCCCGCCCGCCCGGCGGAGGCTCCGAGCTGCCGCGGGCCGCGCGCGCGCACAAGGCGCGCTCACGGGCGCTGCCAGTCTATTCCTCGAGCTCGCGCTCCGCCCGTTCACTCCCAGCCCCGCTCATTCAAAGCCAGGCGCGCGCTCCGTCGCAGCCAGCTTTGCCGCCGCGCAGCGGTCATGGCCGCCCCTTCCTCGGGAAACCCGCCCCCAGCCCCTCCTCTATCCCCGCCCCCTTCGCCACCCTTTAAGACGGCTCTCGGCTGTCTCCAGGCCCTCACTTCTGCACTCCACCCCACGTCCTGGCTGGCCCAATAGGTGAGCGGCTATGGGTCTGACGTCAGCACTGGGAACCAATGAGCGACGGGAGCGGGGCAAGCGGCGACAGGCACGCCAGGTTCGGTGAGGGGTAGCTTCTCGGGACCATTGCGAGCTGTTCTGACTGTTTCTTCTCGGAGCGCCTGGTTATGCCAGACGTCCCTACTTTCTCCTTCCAGAGTGCCTCCCCTCCAGCCGAGCCTCTTTCTTCTCAGCCCACAGAACCGCTCTGTCAGATGCGACCAAGGAAAAAACTTTACATTGCAACACATGAGGGATCTCCCTCTGTCTCAGGAAGATTTGGACGTGGCTAGACAGACCCCCTCCCCTCAGTTATTTCGCCACCTCAGAGATGCGGAATAATGAGTTTCATTCAGGACGTAGCCTCCTCCTAGTAATTTTTAATTGAATTTTGTTTAACTAGATATTAAGAAGGGGAACTTCACCGTGTCCATGCATTTGTTCCTCACACGCACCTTGGATTTGCCCTTCTTTCAACCTGAGATGTTCTTTCCTTCAGTGCTTCTCTCTCTGCAGCCTGATTCTTCTTTTTATCTTGTATGCTATGAAAAGGATCGAGTCCTCGGTTATCATGTGCAAGGGACCCTCAGAATACTATGCTCCACAGTTGCAAAGTGACTGGTGAGAGAGAAGTGAACATGGTCTAAGGCTAAAATCAGTTTATGCAAATTGTTCCTCAACCAGCCTTTTTCTTTATATGCCTTTAATTTTTTTTTTTTTTTGCTACAACTGCCTTTGTTCTCCCACCCTGACCCAGCAGCCCCCTACCCACTTTACTTTGTGATAATCTACCACCACCGTCCTCCTTTCGTTTTGCACCACATTTTTATTAATAATTTAATTTCCAAGAAGGGAAGGATGTGTTTATGACTTGTGCTCTGGAATGGTTCTGTATAAAGTTGGATAAAATTATTTAATCTCTTCACCTCAATTTCCTCATCAATACAATGGCCGTAATAGTGCCTACTTCATGGAATAGTAATGCTTGCAAAGCTGTCTTAGCACAGAGCCTGGCATATGGCAAACATTCATAGATAATAGTTGTTACCCCAGCTACTACTTCTACTGTACTACTACTGTTGCGCTACTTCAATATCATTTCCGGTAACTGCATTTCCCAAAGGCCATGCAGCCCCTGGCAGTCCCTTAAACACCTGCTCTAACTTTAATCTCTAGAATTCGAATCCTCAAATTCCAATCTAAAATTTCTAAAATTTTTTTGGATTTAAAAAATCCAATTCTGTAGCTGGGCACGGTAGCACAGGCCTGTAATACCAGCACTTTGGGAGGCCGAGGCAGGAGGAATGCTTTGAGCCCAAGAATTTAAGACCAGCCTAGGCAACGGGGCGAAACTCTGTTTCTACAAGTTATTTAAAAATTAGCCAGGTTTTTTGGCGCATGCCTGTAGTCCCAGCTACTCAGAAGGATGAGGTGGGTGGGATTGCTTGAGCCAAAGAGGTCAAGGCTACAGCGAGCTGTGATTGGGCCACTGCACTTCAGCTTGGGAGACAGAACACCACCCTGTCTCAAAAAACAAACAAAAATAAATAAAATAAAAACAAAACTCCAGTAACCTATATTTGGATATAAACATGTTTTGAATTTTTTTTCCTAAAGAGTTACATGTTAGCTTTAAATGATTTATTATGCCCCAGGATATTTTCTTCTTTTTCCTTATTCTTCAGCTTTCTTTATTAAATTTGCCATTTCCAAATGAAACTAAACGAAAGGTATGCACTTTTCCAGAAACAGCTAGTTACTGAGTACTTGTTTCACAACACAATAGCAAAATAGAAAACAAAGCTCACTAAAGACTGCAAACTTAAAATTTACTTTAGAATTATCTATAAAAGAATAATTTAAAATTATCTTTACTTGTTAAATAGTAAGTCCATGACTGGGATCACAAGTCAATAATTTGGGATTGGGTTTAGGGATCACTTCTTGGGAACAGGCAACTTTAAGTCCTGTCCTCTACCCAAAGCTTGTGTAGGGTGGGGGTGGGGAACCACCAAATGTCAAATGAGAGGAAGATAAGGTATGGAATCTGGTATATAAACTTTTGACTCAGTGGAATAGAGTTAATTCTGCCTGCTCTGTGTCCAAACCATTTTGCCCACTTGAAAGCTTCTGATCAGCCTCTGCCCAATCACCAGCTTGATTCATTCACAATATCAACCTCCAGCCCACCACTTACTCTCCCCTTTCAAAGCCTACATAGGCTTTGTTCTGAGTTCTCCAGCTGGGGCTAACTCCAGCCTTGTCACCTGACCTGGCCCAGGAGGTAGGAACAGACTGCAAACACAGCCCTCTGGTTCCATATCTTTCCCAACCCATTTCCCTGGCTTTTCACCAAAGGGTGGAATTTTTTCCTCAAACACAATTTTAGACCTGCTGTTCTGACTTGGACTTTAATGACTTTTTATTAATGAGCAGCTGTTCATGACTGAATACAGATCATAAAGTCACATTCATTTCTTGATCAAGTAAAACAAAGCTTTGCTGCTCATAGAGTGACAGCTTTGAGAAGATACATTTGAAAGCATGGTATTTTCTGATTATAATTTTAAGGAATTGTTTTATTAATCTTACTACTGGAGAATTTTACTTGCTTTCAAAATAATAGACTTTAATATTCTGGAAAATCATAACTTCTTTTTTAATATTCAAAATCACCATATACTAGTTAGGGTCAATCATTTAATAGAGAAATCAAACAGTCTGAAGCAGCTTTTTTATTTCTTTTCTATTAAATGAAAATTAACTTTCCATGAAGCATTTAAATAAAATTTTCCTCATAATTATTATTATAATTAGCAGTAACTTTTATTGCTCAATACAGGAAGACTTAAGATTTAATAGCAATTTAGAGTTAACCAGGTTCCTTCAGAAGGGGCCTAGATAGAAATCAAGAAGAATAATCATTGTCTTTTAGTAGAAATAAATTCAAATGAAAAGATGAGGTGAATTCTCATTTTATGTTCATTACTGAGGATCAGCAACATCATACCTTTAGCTAATGTCCACATCATTATTAAACTTATAATACAGTTCATCTGTATTATGAATTAAGTAGAGTTGATCTGAACAGGATCTGGCAGTCTAAGGCCTTTTGTTATTTCTGACAGTAAATGTATTGAAATTCATACAACCAAAATAAAACAGTAGATTGTAACATAATCTATCTTGTACATGAATTGAAAAAGTAAAAATGGGAGACTCATTCATTGAGCTACAGCATAATGTACCTTATGACTTTGCCCTTGAACAAGTCAAAGCCTCAGTTTTCTCATCTGCAAAATTAGGTTAGTAATTCCTGCTTTATGGATTTATTTTGCAAATTAAATATTATACCATATGTGGAAATGTGCTGGAAACACAGCAATAAATTGGTGAAAGCTTTGAAATAAACAGATTTATTATCTTCATGATCAGTACAATCCCCTTTAGCTCACAACATGGAATAGTGCTTCCAAGGAATAGAGGTGAACTTTATGTCATCAGCAACCAAAAATAGACATGTTTACTTTATTTACATTTTTACATTAACATGTATATGTGTTAATGTACATGTATACATTAACAAAGGGAAACAGGGAGGGAAAGCCAGAAATCAACTTCCTCCTTTCTTCCCTTTGTTTTAAAGGCATAGGGTGAAAGAGCACTGTCAGAACTAGCTCACCTACAAACCTTCCTCTCTCTCTCCAGGCTTTTATTCAATACTCATGGGATATTTATCTCATAACAAGATCTGTTGCCAAGCTTTGTCTATTCTCTCTTCTCAGTGTCCATCATTTCAGCACATCTAGATATCAAAATGATCTGGTAACTTAGTCTTCCATCAATTCAAATTCACTTGGGAGCATATGTGTCTTGATTGTTGCTTTTTAAACTCTTAATTTTGAACTGTTGTCTTGGGGTCTCTCTCTAACCACCTATGGCCCTTTAAGGCATAACAGAAATTCTTGTTAAAGAATATGGTCTATGTGTACTGTACCTTTCATACAGTGAAAATTAACTCCTCATGATGGAATCTATTTTTTTTACTGTAGTTCTTATTTGAAATTAAATCCTTTAAGGATTATTTTTACTTGAAAATTAAATCCATATTATAATCATATTAGAAATTTTTGGTGTGAAAAATTTAATAAATTTATTTTATTTCTTCCTAAGAATTAGAATATATATATATATATATATATATATATATATATATATAATCATCTGCCTAAATGCATACATTACTGTAATGAAAAACCAAAGGAAAATACTCTTGCTATGTAGCCAGGCACGGTCATAAATATCTTGCACAAAAGGAATTATTTTTTTCTGCTCATAGGCACAGAGCCCATTACCATAGCAACTATAATTACTCAGTCTATAACTGGGTATGAATTTTATACACTGCTACTTCAAACATTAAGGCTGTAAGTCAGGATAAAGTGCAGTTTCTGTAATATTTTGAAAAGATTTCTTAATCTGGAAAAGCTAGAAGAGGAAAAGTTTCATCATGCTGCCTAATCATTGTTTTATTTAAAAGTTTATTTAACACTTACCATGGGGAGAGTGCATGCTAAGCACTTCAGAGAAGTTGAAAGAATACATAACTTGTAACCCCCAAAAAAACTTCTCTAATAAAGTCAGCATTCATGGTTGAACAGCATTCTTAGAAAGAACAGTTTTTTCATGACCATCTTTCTAATTTCAAAATGATGGAATCATAATAACTACAGTACTATATTAGGACTTGGAAGTAAGGCAATAAGAGGTTTGTAGCTGGTCAGACTGCCCACAAGTATTCAAGTACCTACTGTATCCGCTATGGCAGACTTTTCTTATTTGGTCTAATACCGTGTGTCTGTAGCTACTCTCTCGGGAAGGGAAATTGTGGAATAAATCTTAATGTTTCTTTCACTTGAGACTGAACAATCCTTGAAGCTGCTGCCATCATAGGGAAGCTGAAAAAGCCCACTGATGAGTTTAGAAAAAGGACAAGACCCTCCAACTGTTTCAGTAGGTTCTTCAACCCAACACATAATGGATTCAGATCAAGGTTTAAGGATTTCCATTTGGGAGGGTATAGGTAGTAACTCAAAGATGCATGTGGTGTTTTAACCCTGGCATTGTCCACCTTTCCCAGTAGGAAGGATTAACTCTCTGTTCTCTTGTTCCTTTCAAATTTTGCCATCTCAGACATCTGGTGAAAGCAGGAGGTATATCTTTTAGGATTAGGATCATCACCAAATAACAATGAAACCCTAAAGGAGCAAGGAATGGTAGTAGAGGGCACCACAATGCCAGGAACCCGAACTCCTTTCAGCTGACCTCTCTGGGTTCTAGAAGAGGTATAAAAATATTCTTCACATCAGAACATCATAAAAGCAATAAAATTGTTCCCTATCTGTAGTCTTTACTTACCTAAAGGTTTAACTCAATCCACTGGAATTTTTTTTGTCAAGATTTTTCTGTATATTTTTAATAAGGAGATTTCCTAATAAAAGTTATGCAGCAGTAAAAGGCACTGGCCTTTATCCTCCAGGATGTAGTATGTAGTGAACTACATACTACATTGTCTGGCATGTAGTGAACATGTGATAAATCTTTATTATTGATAATTGTTATTATTAGTGCTAGGGGTATTTTAAATAGCACTTTTGGATGTAATGGATAAGAGGTGAAAACAGATGAACCATCTATTAGTCACTACAGTGATCAGAAGGTGATGGAATTTAGGAAAGAGTAGAGACAGTAGTACAAGATATAAACATTTCACTTATGAAAAATACAAAAAGCTATTCTTATTAACTTCTTATTTTCTGTTTCTTATTTTGACTAAGATTGGAAGGACATATTTACTTCACCAACATTTCAGGTCTTGGATAGAAGAGTATTAACACACTAAAGGATTTTTATGACTTGTTCAAGAGTTAGCCACTTCTTAAAAGTTATTTTAAGAATTTAAACATCAATTTCTAAGACAGGAATGTTCAGAGAAATATTATTTAAATGCAAAAAATTTAAAAGCAAAAATAAAAGTTGCTTAGCATATGAATAAAGGATATGTGAAGCCACAATGCCCATGGTTCCAATAATTCAAGCATTTTTAAAAGTAGTAATTAAATTGTAATTTATCTGGAATATGCAATTATGTATTAGATAATTCTAGAAAGTTCTTAAAAAGTAGACAGCCAGAAATTTAAAGCAGTTAAATCAGGAGCTTTTTAACAAAGTCTGTGGCTAAGAAGCAGTTCTTAAAAATCCTTTTACTGCTACATAACTTGTATTAGAAAATTTCCTTATTAAAAACTAACAGAAAAGTCTTGACAAAAAAACTCCAGTGGACTGAATTAAACCTTTAGGTAAGAAAAGAATACAGATGGTGGACAATTTTATGGCTTTTACAATGTTCTGGTGTGAAGAATATTTTTATATCTCTTCCAGAACCCAAATGTAGGAATTTGTTTCATAGATGCTGGAATTGCAGTTTTTGGAATTTAGTTTTCTAACAGAAAGGAAGTATCACGGAATGAAAAGTAAACTGGATTTGCCTTAGGAAGCCTGATTTTTAAGTCTTAGCATGAAATGGCCCACGTTGGGTCTCTTTCCCCCTTCCTATCTCAGGAACAGAGGTTATTCACCCCACCAGGGTTGGAACTGAGGGGAGTATAAAAGTGCTCTGTTACCTGGTGCTGTACAATCAAGTATCAATGCTCTCTGTATGGCAGATGTTCCTCATGAAGGGGCTTTCATGTATACTTTGAAGATTACCTTGTCATGGACCTCTTATCTGCAGTTCCCTTAAAATTGTGACTATTTCTATTCTAGCTGTTTGAACTTTTTCTGCAGCCCCTAGGCCTCCAGTGGTCCTCTCCCAGTTTCCTTCTACTCCCCTTCTAGGTAGCCCTCTTGAACAAGGCATAAGACCTCCATATTGCTAGCAACCTCATGCTCTGTCTCTCTCTCTTATACACACACACACACACACACACACACACACACACACACACACGGTCCACATCATATTCATGGGACACGTCCTTTGCCCAAGAAACTCTAGGTGATGCTCTGCTGTTACCCTCCAGACTACAGCCCTAGACTTGGCTGCCTCCAGCTGCTTCAGTCAGCTACTCTCTGGTTAGATGATCAGCCATGACTCAGACACAACTCTATTGTGTGCCCCAAACCTCAGAGAACACCTGTTAAGTTTTCCATGAGCCTAATGAAAGTCTTTTTCTTTTGACTTGGTGTTAGGAGCTAGTACCTCACTCCTTTCCCTTTGAAAAGGAGCATCCCCAGCACAGCCATTTCCAAAGAACTGCTCTTCAAAAATCCTCCTTTAACTCCCTACTATTTTAAGCTCCCTAATTTAAAAAAATGTTACATCTTTGTCTGGTATCTGCTTTTGTACTTTGTCTTTGTACCCAAAAATTCTATTTGAGTATCTGGTTAAAACTGTACCCCCCACCAGTGCTAGACATTTTTTTAGATGATAGAGAAAAAAGTGTTGTGTAAGGGAAAGCCCCTGCCTTCAGGCTCCTTGCTAACTGGTGATCTTCACTCTTGCCACCATACTTTCGGCTAAGACACCCTTCCTTAATCCCATGCTTTATTCCTCAGCACTAACCCTGGGCATCTTCTGGAAGCTGCCCTTCATCCTCACAAGATGCCCTTTCTCCCAGGCAAGTGCCATTGTCTGTGCCACCCAGGTCCCACCCATCTCTCTCTCTCTCTCTCTCTCTCTCTCTCTCTCTCTCTCTCTCTCTCTCTCTTTCTGTCACTCTCTCTCTGTTTTCTGTCTCTCTCCCTGAGACAGTGATCATGTTGTATTGAAATGGTCTGTTTCCACTCTTACCCCGAATATCTGAAAACTCTTGGAGGGAAGGCATAGCATCTTATTTCTTGAAGCCTTCCTACTTATTAGAACACTTAACAGATACTGCTCAAATGAGTGAAGTGCCATATTTACCAAGATATTTAATTTTATTACTTGGTAAGTGTTTATACTTTTTCTGCTAAACAAGATTAACAATGATCTGAGGTGCATGTACCAGGAGATGGTATACAAGAGACAAAGGTATGGGTTTTGTTGAATTCTCTCAGCTGTCCCAAATGTTTGCTGAGTGTCACTTGCTGGAAGGTAACTTTCGTGAGTACCAAAGCTACCAGCTCTGGATAAGGCTACAATGTCTTTATTGGGAGTTCTGTCAAATTAAGTATTCCCTTTAGAATTTTCTGAGTAAAAATTTGCAGTTTTTAATAGTATTAGAAAGTTTTAGTTAACTTAGCTGCATTAGTCTGTATCTTCTTTGCATTCTATAATTTATCTTCTTGAAAAGAAGTTTGTTCTGTTCTGTTGTTGACGTCCCCACACTTTATGCTTCATTCATCCAGTAAACAGTGTATAAACATCCACCAGTTGAGGGAACCCCTCAACCCTCAACTGGTGCCCAAGGTAGTGGCAGTTTTGAGTGGGAAGGAGGGATAGGCAGAGAAGGAGTTTGGACTTGTTCCAAAAGCTCATTCCAAGGACAAGAAAACTTTTCTTAGAATACTGACCAGAGTTTGGCAAATCCAGAAATACAGGACAGTCTAGAATTCCTGAGATAACTGTGAATCTGAAAGACAGCAACTCAGACTGTGTGAAAATAACCTCATCTTTCCAAAATCCTTAGAAACTAGAATGGCTTAGACTGTTGGAAATCAAAGCCTTATAAATGGATAGAGAAAATAAGAACCACCTCCCGGCCCCAGTATTAAGGAAAATACTTAAAATGCTTCCAATCTGATGTAAAGAGCTTAAGTCCGAACTAAACAAGCTCTTTCAATTATTTAAAGGAGTCCATGATTTGTTGGTACAATAACTTAGAGGTGTCATATCTACTTCCAAATGACAGATTTCTGGAAGTTTATTGAAGTGAAATAAGAACATACAAATATAAAGAATCAAAACAAATTTATATTTTGAAGAAATCTGATTTTTGTGTTCAAAGCTAATTAGTACATTTTATATATTATAAAAATATTTTTAGTATATTTTCATGAAAATGCTATAGACTTTTGCCTGTTGCACAACAAAATAGCTAATAAACAAGCAATTCTCATATTTTTGTTTTCAGCCTATTCTTCAGAACAGCACTTTAGTAGCTTCCTGAAAAATGAAAATACAAAACAATTTTTAAGTAGTGATAGCATATAGTATAACTTACAATATCTTTCATTAATTTTAACTTTTCTCATTTTTTATGGTATAGTTAACAGTATTTCAAAGTTTACCCACTTAATTTTAGAATCAGTAATTTTTTTTTTGGTAGAAATTTGTAGATTGTGATGCTTATACATGATTTTTTATTTTTCACATTTAAAAATACACATTTAAGATATAAGGTCTTTTATTTGGTGAAATTTCATGATTCTCTTAAAAGTAATATATTGTTAGTTCAGAATGCAAAGTTATAAAGAAACCAGCATTTTAATTCATTAATGGTTTTAAATTATATCTTAATTGAAAAATGTAGTTTATTTAGTAGCAAAAAAGAAGACATTGATTCATCTTTTTATTTGGAAAAGGTCCTGGAAAAACTCAGGAGCTATATCATTCACTAATTATTTGAAAATAGAATTATATTAATTTGGTAAAGTACCAGGGTTGTCAGGAGTAAGCAGGATGAAAGTCAATAAAGAGTTTTACAATTAATGAGGCAATGCAAAATGCACAAATATATATTGAGCAATATTTAGCCAATTAGACCTTATATTTTAATGCTTCTGGGAAGAAATAAAATTAATTAAAGAAATATTTGTCATCCTATTATAAAATAAACAACTGGTCTTACTTTTATTACTATTCTGGAGAGAAGAAAATAGGCATACAAATAACATAAAACCCCATCTATCATCAGCTATAAGAGGCCAGGACAAGGTCTCTGCAAACTATGCTTCTCCCTTGACCACTGGACTCCAGTTAATTTCTGCCATTAGGAAAGAAGAAAGGATTTCCTTCTTCTTGTTTTCTGGCTAAGAAAGACCCCAGTGGTTGTTTTAGCCTCCAGACTGTTTTGTCACTTCCAGACCCAGCCTTACTATGTCCTCTCATCCTTTATATTTAAATTGAAAATCTAGTATTAGCTTTCATTGTTCAATATGCTTTAGCATTCTTCTAAATTGCTACCCCACCTCAAATTCCTCGACTTTATTTTACAGTATCTCCTATGTGATTTTTTTTTCACTAACCTGTCAGAAACTCTCCCCTATTAAATGAATTGCAAACTGATTAATATGTTCCAATCAAAGCTCTTTACAATTTGCCTACAATACCCCTACTTAACGTCTCCCCTTAAGTCAGAGGTAAAGACTCACCTTTCACTTTCAAGATTTAAAATCAATTAAACCACATTTTTAGTATTTATAATATGTAATGTATACAGTCTTCTAAGTGCTCACAATTTGGTGAGGAAGATAGATTTGAATATAAGCTTAATACAAGTACACTATAGAAAGGACTGTAATAGTACAAACACAAAGTGCACTTGGAGACAAAGGGAGAGGAGAATTAAATGTAGAGTGGGAGGGAAGAAGGGAAACCTGCTGGATGAGGTGGCATTTGAGCAAGACCTGGAAGGATACTGGGAGAGGTGACCTTGGTGAGTAGAGGTCACCAAACAGCCCAGGTATAGATGTAGGGAATACATAGGATGGAGAGAAGCCTTGCTGGAAATGATTCGGTACAAGGAGGCAATCTTCAAATCTGGTTTCAAGGCCTCTGATGTTGGTTATATTTTTTTCATGCAGGGAGAAATAGTTGAGGATTGGAGATTACTGTTAGCATTACATAACCTAAGTCTGACAGCAATATGGAGGTGAAAGTGGCACTGGCATTAACTGAGATGGGGAAGCTGGAGAAGTATGTTTGAAGGAGATGATGAGGAATTCTGTGCTAAACATGTATAACTGAAGATGTTTTATTCCACTGCCATTTTTTCTTTGCTCCTATCATGTCCCTGTTCTTGAGTACCTTTGCCCTCCCTCTCCAAATCTTATATATTTTATACAATGCTGACTTTCAGGTGTTGATAATGCAATGACATGTGCAATCATCTCTAATCATATAGGAACTTCTCCCTTTTATTAATTTCTCTAATATTCAGTGTCTCTGTCTGCCTGTCACTTCCAGTACTAGCATCTTTATTTTCCTTAGTGAAACTATACCTTCACCATT
This sequence comes from Plecturocebus donacophilus, assembly GCA_004027715.1. Lineage (NCBI taxonomy): Eukaryota > Metazoa > Chordata > Mammalia > Primates > Pitheciidae > Plecturocebus > Plecturocebus donacophilus. Next base: position 24,440 of record PVKP010030815.1, read on the forward strand.
CTCAGTACCTCACCCCATGTGACCCAGGCCAAGCTAATTAGAATGCTATGGCCACAGTGATTGGTTCAGGAATGGGCATGTGACCCAAGCCAGGTCAATGACATAGCTTTGGGGCTTTTGCTGAACTGTTGTGAAAGAGGTTAGCTCTGTCTGCATTGGCTGAAGGGCTGGTAGAGGATGTCAGTGGGTACCTTTGTAATGAGGATTTGGGGTGATGAGAAGTCAGTCTGGGAGTGAAGCTAAACACCAAAGAGAGTGGAGCTGATTAAAAAAGAGACAGAGGTTCTGGAAGATATCATTTGAGTCCTTAGATCCAACCGTTTCAGAAACCAGACAACTTCTGGACTTTTCAGCTAAGTGATCACTTTACTGCCTAATCAATTCAAGCTAAGAATCTACATCCTGCAATTCAAAAAGAATTTTTTGAATTCTTTGTTTGTTAGTTTGTTATTATTTTTGAGATAGAGTCTCGCTCTCTCACCCAGGCTGGAGTGCAGTGGCGGGATCTTGGTTCACTGCAGCCTCTGCCTCCCAGGCTCAAGCGATTCTCCTGCCTCAGCCTGCGGAGCAGCTGGGATTACAGTTGCACAGCCCCATGCCTGGCTCATTTTTTTATTTTTAGTAGAGTCGGGGTTTTGTCATGTTGGCTAGGCTGGTCTCCAACTCCTGACCTCAGGTGATCCACCTGCCTCAGCTTCCCAAAATGCTGAGATTACAGGTGTGAGCCACCATGCCCAGCCTTGTTTCATCACATTCTTAGAGACCAACGTGTAGTGAATAACATTTTCCATAAGTTGTCTTGTCTCTGCCATTAAGGCTGTTACTTTCTCTTTGTGCATGCACAAGAGCTGTGCACACAGCCTTTATCCAGTAAACACTGGTACTTCAATATGTGGAGAAATATTATCTTAATGAACTTTACTTACTTAAAGTTATATTCAAAGTTGAAACTGCAGCCATAAATATTTCCAAGAGCCACATTCTTCCAATCAGACAGCTAATTACTGCAGTCATTATCTGAGCAGATGTACCCACAGTTGATGCTTTGCTGTTGCTGCTGCTGCTAGAGACAGACTCTGCCTGCAGGCTGAAAGTTCTGGATTCTACCCGAACAACATTATCCAGTATGAATTCAATCTTATAATCTTTACCTGGAACAAAAAGCATCATAGTGTTTGACTTTTTTTTACTTGTTTTCAAACAGTTCTAATTTGGTTTTCATTGACTGAAAAAACACTATTTAGATCCTGATGAAATATTTTTGAAAGTTGAGTCAAATAAATTAGTTTAAGTACAGGCAAGTGTAGACAGGGTCTCAGAGTCTGCCCATTAACTGAACAGTGGGGAAGCTGGGTAGATTTTCTTTCTGCAGCAGCAATACCTGCTTCTTAGGGCCCCTTCCTAGTGCCCAGAACTGGACAAAGGCTTTTGGAAATGGAAATGAAGGACAATAGGGAAGAGAGGTGAAGGTGTTGAATCTCAGTTTCATCCCTTCATACTTGACCTAGGAGTGTAGAAGCATCAGTCTCAGTTGGGGGAGGTGGGGATGGATACTGAACTTTTTATTTTGAAAAATTTCAAACAAGAAAAGGGTTGAAAGAATAATGCAACAAAAAATCATATGCCCTCTACTCAGATTCAAAAACTTCTACCATCTTTCACATTTGTTTGAAGTTAGATGCTATTTTTGTATTACGAGACTGTAACCCTTTCTCATTACTTCAGGTAGACATTTTAGAAACATTGTTACTTGTGTTTAGAATGTAAAAAACTTAAAGATCCCATCCAAATATTACTTAACCTCCAGGTTAAATCTTCCCAGAGCTTTTAATATGAGACAACCAACTTATTTTCCTTGCTATCATTTCTTTCGGGTCTACTGCTATCATTAATAGTAGTCACCACACAGAATGGTGTTTCTAATACTTGTACAGCCCTGTAAGTTTTTACTCATCTGTTTTCTCTGTTATTTGTTTCTAAAAAGTCATTTCTGTTTTCTTTAGGAAGAGAATATAATTAGATCTTGATCATGTCTGTGGTTTCATAAACAATAGCAGTTCATTATATAACTTTCAGGATATATGGGCACTGTACTATAGAATTTTCTCACTGACAATTCCTGACAGGGGTGTATTAAATTTTTTTTCTTTTTGCATTAAAAAAATCTGAATTTTGTGGCAGGTGAATATTTTAATTAATATTTTTTGATGAGCAAATTATTTAGGGTAGTCCTTTTGGTTTTCTCCTCCAGAAGTACTGTGAAGAAGCCCAAGCTAGCCTTATGGAAAGACCACATAGAGAAGAACTGAAGAAGCCAGCCAAAATCTAGAATCAGGTCCATGGAGATATGAACTCAATGAAGCCATCTTAGCCAGCCCTAGCTAATAGAAATTCCCAGTTGAAGCCCCAGATATTGTGGAACAGAGATGAGCCATCCCGGCCCAAATTTCTGACCCACACAATTGTGAGCAAATCAAATGGTTTTAAATTATCAGATTTGGAGCTGGTTTGTTACATAGCAATAGAAACTGAAGCAAACACTAAACATTATATAGAATGCTAAACAAATTATGTCCCCATGTCTGTTAGCAATACTCTCTTTATGCAGAACCTTTTCCTCCCACCTGCCTCTCACCCAACTCTTCCATCACCATTTTCTGCATTAGAAACCACAACCCATATCTCCTCTATCCAAGTACCCTGCTTTGCTCATTATGTAGCTATACGTAGAAGAGGGGTGCTGTCCTGTCAGGCTGCAGTCTGATCAGCAAGGGGATTTCCTTCAGTGCAGTGACTGTGAGGGTAACCTGCTAGAAAGAGTCAGTGAAAGATATTCTGTTAATTTTCTCACTAATGATTTGTTGTTATTATAATTTTACTGTGGTTAATCTACAAACTGGCTAATAGATTTAAAAATAATGAAGAGATGCCTATAGTTGACTTTCCTTATTGTACATAACCAGGGAACTGAGATGCCACAACAGATGAAGAGAAGGGGAAAGGGAGAAAAAGAGGGGAAGGGAGAAGGAGATGGTAAGAGAGAGGACAGAGTGGGGAGGGAGAGAGGAAGGGAGGGAAGGGAGGGAGGGAGGGGTGAAGAGTGCGGAGGGAGGGAGGGACAGG
>PVKP010030816.1:0-27577 GCA_004027715.1 Plecturocebus donacophilus
TTTGTTCCTTCCCTCCTTCTTTTCCAAAAAGATTTAAGGTTTCTTTTAAACAGAAATAGAAATAACAACTTGCTAGGCACCAGACATAGTCATAAGCAGTTGATTTATATTGACTAACTTGAGCTTCATAACAGTGAGAAATAGTTTATTATGATCATTCCCACTTTACAGATAAGGAAAATAAACAACAGGGACGTTGAATGATCCACCAAAGGTAATATAGCTAGCTAAGCCTTGCCATTTGTTTCCAGATTTTATGTACTTGATGCATAATTTACTAGAATACAAATTCCTAATTTTTTTTAATATAGCAGCAATCAAGAAATAAAAACTCTGGACAGAGATGCCTGACTCTTTGGGGTTAGATGAAGTGGTATTTTTGTCTATTGTTTCATCTTTTAAAAATGGCTTCAATTTAAGCATCCCAACCAGTTAGTACAAACATATACAGTATACCCTTGAAAATGTATGTGCAAATCCAGTACTTTTACACATTAAATGATGTTTTAAATGAACTAAGAGAACTATTGTTTAATTTGCTTTTCTAAATAAATTTTAGAAATTCATTCCTATAACTAGGGCTCGTTTAAATTATGTCACCTTGTAGATATTTGTTTTCACTTGCCTACCGGGGAAAGGAAGAGAGCAAACAAAAATTATAGAGGGAATGTCAAACCGTAAGAATAATGTTTTTAAATATTATTATTGAATCATATAACCCTTGAATGAATAATAATTATAATAAACTTCTGACTGTAGAGAATTTTGTGCCTTACAAAAATGTTCCCAAATTCGTATGTAGTTTAGATGTTTAAAATAATCCTGTGATAAAGAAAGTCCAGAAATAATTATAACCTCATGGCATGTGGGTAATCACTTGGCTATCAGCTCATGAAGGATCAAAACGGCCTTTGCCCTGTTTGCCCATTATCCCAGCAATTAATGTAATTCCTGAAAGATAGTAGGCACTCAATAAGTAGTTGCTAGACAAATAAATCAATCAGTTAATGAGTTAATGAATAAAGGAAGGGCCAAGATTTTGGTCTCTGGCCAGAGTGCCAAAGAACGAAGCCCAGGTCTGCCACCTAAAAATGTTGTAGCTTCGGGCAAGTTTTTTTTAAACATCTCTGAGTACCGATGAGCTTAATAATACCTCACCCTGAAAAGATGCAGATGCAATATGTATTTGGTGAATAAATTAATAATATAACAATTGAGTTAATTAAAACTCAAAATAAGTCTTTGCTTCCATATCTAGGCTCCTTCTATTACCTTTTCTTAAAAGTTACCGGTGAAACCTTTAAGTCCTGTGAAATCCACCCTCAGGAAACTTACTCAAAGCCGTGTAGGTCACAGGCTGACCTAGAGACACTAGATCAAGTCCTAGGTGGATCTTGACCTGCACCAGGGCCTCATCTCATGCTCAGAATAACTTCCACTGATGATTTCTTTAACTTCTCTGGAACTAATCTTACATTGCTGGAGCCACTTAACCTGAATCACAAAGATTGGAATTAAATTTAAATACCTTAGTTTTGGTTTTAAACTGTGTTCTTAGGAAATTGCAAGTTGCTTGAAGGCAAGGATAACTTCAGTCTTGTTCCCCAGACTTTCATACATTTCCTGGCACTGAGTGGGGGCTCTGTGAATTTCTGTTGAATGAATGGACATTTCACAGGAACCTAGATGTCCACAGAGCAGCTTTACAGTTTCCAAAGTATTTTATTAAACATTTATTTTAAATATTTAATTATTTTTAAAGCTTTAAGAAAAATAGTGCACATGCTCAAATGCACCATATTTCAAAATTTCACATATTGGATACCATCAATACAATAAATCATACAGTTACATGAACAAGTATAGGCACTGACTTGAACAAAGTATTTTCTCCTATTTTTGTGCATTGCTTTATTCACTCATATAGTTCAAATATCAGCTAAGCACCTTTTCTGGTCCAGGTACCATCTAGGTACTTGACATAAATCAGTGAACAAAATAGACACAGATTTTTTTTTCCTTGATGGAGCTTACATTTGAATGAACAAAGAGATAATACACAAATTGCACGATTTATCATAAGAGAATATAATGCCAGAGACTGGAGCAGTGTTTGAAGGGTGTACGTAGGCTGCAATTTTGATTAGGGTGGTCAGGGTAGGCCTTATTGATAAGACAACATGAGAGCAGAGACTTGAAACAAGAGACAAAGTTAGCCAGGTGGATATCTGGGGAAAGATAATTGAATGCCTTCATGAGAAACAAAATATAAACTAGCCTATGCTTCACATTATCAACAAATGTAAATTTTTGGATAAAGATCTAAATATAAAATGCAAAATAAATAATGCTTTTAGAAAATAATATAGGAGAATAACTTCATAAAATTAAGTTGGGAGGTTTTTAATAAGATAAAAAAAGCTCTATTTGTAAAGGAAGTATTAATAAATTTGCCTATATTTTGTTCATGAAAAGTATCATTAAAAAAGGAAAAAGACAGCATGAGTTGGAAAAAGATATTTTCATCCATATAGCTGACATAGAACTAATGTCCAGAATAATGTATAAAGAACTTCCACAAAACAGTAAGAAACAGTGACAACCAGATAGAAAAAAATGACAAGAGACTTGAACAGATACTTCACAAAAGAGATGTCCCAATAGCCAGTTGCCATATGAACAGGTGTTTATCCTTAATTGTCCTAATATAAATGTAAATTTAAAATGAATGAATTACTACCACAGGCCCACCAGAATGAAAAAAATTGAAAAAGTTAAAAATGCTAAGGATTTTTCAAGCATGTGAAACTGGAATTCTCAGGTACTTATGGTGAGACTATAAATTAATACACTTTGGAAAATAATGTGACATTATTACAGCTGAAGATATGTGTCCCTTTGACTCAGCAATTTTACATCTCATCATATATGACATTAAACTGTGTATACATAAAAATCAAGAGATATGTACAAGAATATTCATAATAGCATTTTTCAAAATAAAATATAAAGGCAAACCAAATATCATCAATGACAGAATGGAAAAATAAACTGTAGTACATTTATACCATGCACAGCAATGAAAATGAACAAGCTACTAGTACACACAGCATACAAGTAATCTCCCAAACATTACATGAGATAAAAGAAGCCAGATAAAAAGAATGCACAGACACAAAGACTGCATAATTCCATTTAAACAAAGTTCAGAAGCAGATAAAACTAAACTGCTTAGAGAGGCAGTATTAGTCCATTATCATACTGCTATGATGAAATACCCATAGTAATGGTAATATATAAAGGAAAGGAGTTTCAATGAACTACAGACTCACAGTTCCACATGGCTGGGGAAGCCTCACAATCATGGTGGAAGGTGAAGGAAGAGCAAAGGCACTTGTTACATGGCGACAGGCAAGAGAGCGTGTGCAGGGGAACTGCCCTTTAAAAAACCAACAGATCTCATGAGGTTTACTCACTCTCACAAGAACAGCACAGGAAAAACCCACCCCCATGATTCAGTTACCTCCCACTGTGTCCCTCCCACAATACTTGAGGATTATGGGAGCTACGATTCAAGATGAGATTTGGGTGGGGACATGGACAAACCAGATCAGATGCCTAACTGGTTTATCATCTGTATAATGAAGCGATGATATAAAAGACCAAGAGAATGATTACTTACTGGAAGATAGGAAGAAGCCAGTGACTTTTGAGATGCTGGCAATATTCAATTTGTTGATTTTGGTAGTTTTCATATGGGTTTTTAGTAATTTATTAAGCTATTAATATCAACTTATAATTTAGGTAATTTTTTGCTTGTGTTATATTTTATAACAAAAAAGTCTGAAGTCATTAGAAAAATACTAAGATATTAAGCAATTAAAAAATTGAAGGAGAAGGCTGGGTCTGGTGGCTCACACCTGTAATCCAGCACTTTGGGAGTATGAGGCGGGCAGATCATGAGGTCAGGAGATCGAGCCCATCCTGGCCAACATGATGAAACCCTGTCTTTACTAGAACTACAAAAATTAGCTGGGCGTGGTTGTGTGTACTTGTAGTCCCAGCTACTCAGGAGGCTGAGACAACAGAATTGCTTGAACCAGGGAGTCAGAGGTGGCAGTGAGCTGAGATTGTGCCACTGCACTCCAGCTGGTGATGGAGTGAGACTCCATCTCAAAAAAAAAAAAAAAAAAAATTGAAGGAGAAGAACTAGAGATTATGAGAATAGAAAACACTTTTGAGGAATTCTGTTTCAAAGGAGAGCAAAGAAATGAAGCAGTAGCTATTTAAGGAAGTGATATTGAAAGGAGGATTGATGGGAGAAATTAATCCAGTAGAAAGCAAAAGTAGGAGAAATAAAGGAGAAATGCCTAAAACAGGTATTTGAATGGGCAAAAGGGGATGGAATCTAGGGAACAAGTAGATGGGTTGGCTCTTTCATCTATGAAATAGGCAGGCTATAGTGAAAACAAAAATTGAAAGGTGAGTAGATGTTGGCACACTACAAATACTCTCATATGATAACTTCTATTTTCTCAGAGAATATAGAAAGCACAGTCATTGGCTGCAGGTGAGACTGAGAAAACTGTTCAGGATTGAAAAGAGAAAAGAAGGTGCAAAATAGTCTTCAAGAAAAGTAGAAGAGTGGACTGGGGGAATGTGGTACAACCACTGAGTAGTCCTATTGTTATATTTGGGTGAGATAGAGAGACCAGCACCAAGATAAAAGTATGACAAATTGCAGGGTCTTTATTGCCAGCGACCACGGAGGACTCACGTCTCTTCAACCCATGGCCCCGAGTTGAGGGAGAGCTGGGCTTTTATGGCAAAAAACACTTCTTCTGTAGGCTGGGGGTTTTCTGGGGGGCTGGGGATCTTTGCAAGCAGATTTTGCAAGCAAGCAAGCAGTTTGTACAGAAGCCAAGGTCAGCGATTAGAAACAGCAGAAACTTTCGGTGTCAGTCTGCCTCGAGCTGTTTGTCCTTGAGTTCTATTCTGAGATGGCCAGATGCGGCCATCTGGCGGTGGCCCCCAAAAACTATCCTACCCTGCTATATCACCTTACTCCGTTCTTATGTTCAGGAATTAAATCATTAATTCCTCCAGCGGATTTGTACTGTCTGTTTGTTTCAAGGGCTCATATTGAGATTTTATTATCATTAGTTTTATAGAATCCATTCTAGTTTGTATAAACTTGAGTACTTGGTTTAGGAGGCAGGGGCTGAACATCAGTAATAGGTAGGTTCTAGGGGAGGCCTGCTATAGGGATTTACAACACAGATTAGGGAGGCGAGGGAGGTGACCACCAAGAGCGCATAAGTCTTAGCTTTAGTGAATCGGGGATGAGTGTTTGCCGCTCCATTGTCCTTCTGGTGGGGCCGCCTTGACGTGGATGTGATGAATACAGGCCGTTAACCCATCTACCTTGAGGGCGGTGGGTGTGATCAGGATAACCGTGTAAGGTCCCTTCCAATGGGGAGTGAGGCCAGAGGTGGCGAATTTTTTTAACAAAGACAGAGTCTCCAGGCTGGAAGGGGTGTGTTGGCTGCTCTGTGAGGTCCAATGGGGTGGGACGGTTGTCCTTAATGAGCTGGTGTATCTGCGATTGAACAGACTGGAGCGCCTGTAAGGACTTAAGGAGTGTATAATTATGAACTTCAGCATGCACAGTATCCATGGGTCTGGGGAGTAAGGGAGAGGGCCTACCGAACATGATTTCAAAAGGGGAGAAACCTTTCTGTTAGGGTGTGCATCGGACGCAGAGGAGGACAAAAGGAAGCAGGCTGACCCAGTTTTCACCGGTCTCTAATATGAACTTTGTCAGAGTCTCCTCTATGGTTCTGTTTATCCTCTCAACCTGCCCTGAACTCTGGGGGTGATAGGCGTAGTTTCCAAGATATGCCCAGGGCCTTTGGCAGGCCCTGAGAAACTTGTGCAATAAATGCAGGGCCATTATCCAATCGCAGAGTCAGGGGCAAGCCGAACCGAGGAACCAGGTCCTGTAACAATCTCTTTGCCACTACCAGTGCGGTTTCAGACCTAGTAGGGAAAGCCTCAACCCATTCAGAGAAGGTGTCTACAAACACAAGGAGGTATTTATAGCCACACGCTGGGGGCTTTATTTCAGTAAAGTCCACCTCCCAGTGTTCTCCCGGGCTAGTACCCCTAAGTCTTATCCCTGCCTGACTAGATCTACTGCCTCCTGGATTCACCCTGGCACATACATCACATTGAGTTGTAGTTTCCCTGACAAGTTCGTGTAGATGTGGAATGTGGTATCTGGCCCTTAGCAGCTCAGTTAGTTTGGTCTGTCCTAAGTGTGTGGCCTGGTGTGTGTCCTTAACTAGAGCCCCTCCTAGAGCCTCAGGAACCACAATTCTTGTGTCTGGTGAAGTCCATCATCCTGTGGAATCTTGTGTGCCCCCCTGTTCTTTAGCAAAGTTTTCTTCATCACGTGCATATGCAGGGGTGGGGGGCAGGGTTGGGGCCGGCAGAGTTACAAGAAGAGTCAGAGGTTTTACTGGTCCCAAGGCTGCCTGTCTGGCTTGTAGTTCAGCTGCTGTATTTCCCCTTGCCTCTGGTGAATTTCCTTTCTGGTGTCCTTTGTAGTGTATCAATGCCACTGCCTTGGGCTTCCATATCGCCTTTAGTAGGGCTAGGATTTTTTTCTTTGTTTTTGATGATTTTTCCCTCTGAGGTAAGTAGTCCCCTTTCTTTATAAATGGCTCCATGTACATGAGCCATAGCAAAGGCATACCGGCTATCCATGTAGATGTTAACAGTTTTCCCTCTGCCCAGTCCAAGGCCTTTGTCAGAGCTATGAGTTCTGCCTTTTGGGCCAAGGTTCCATGTGGAAGAGCCTGGGCCCAGATAACCCTCTCTAGGGTGAATACGGCTGTCCCGGCATACCTGACTTTATTGACCATGAAACTACTGCCATCTGTATACAGTACCTCCTCTGGGTTCTGCAGGGGGACGTCGGTGTGGTCCGGTCGAGCCACATGGAGGACGTCCACTGTCTGTTGGCAGTCATGTTTGGGTTCCTCTGGGTCACTGTCTGGCAGCAGCGTGGTGGGGTTTAAAACTGTAGTCTTTAAAAACTTTATGCAGGGCTGGTCCAAGAGTAGGGCCTGATATTGAACTATGCGGGCATTTGACATCCATTTTCCGGAGCTCCCCAGAGTAGTGACTCCACCGCGTGGGGTGTCACTAAGTTTAACTCCTGTTCCAAGTTTAGTTTATCTGTTTTCTTAACTAACAGGGCTGTAGCTGCCACTGACCTCAGACAAGCTGGCCACTCAGAGGCTACCGGATCAAGTCTTTTTGAAAGGTAGACGACTGGCCAGGACCATGGTCCCAACGTCTAAGGGGGTGAGCACCCCCTTAGCAACTCCCTGTTTCTCGTGTACAAACAACCAGAAGGATTTAGAGATGTCTGGCAAGGTCAGGGCTGGGGCAATGGTTAGGGCAGTCTTGAGCATGTCAAAAGCCTTTTGCTCTACTTCTGTCCAAACTAGAGGCTGTTTTTCTCCAGTACCAGTACACGCATACAGGGGCTTGGCTATTTCGGCAAATCCCAAAATCCATAGCCTGCAGTACCCTACTGCTCCAAGGAACTCTCGCAACTGACATCTCATGGTGGGGATGGCTTTGCAGCACTGCTTGAACCTGACTGGGTGCCAGTGCCCGGTTACCTTTTTCTATAATGTAGCCCAGGTAGGTAACTTGCGGCTGGCAAAGCTGGGCCTTTTTAGCTGATACCCCATAGCCCAAAGTCTGAAGGATCTTTAACAGTGACTGGGTAATCTCTTTACAGGCCTCCTGGATTTTCGTAGCCAGCAATTAGTCATCCACATATTGAAGTAGGGTATACTCGGGGAGGGAGATCTTGGCTAAGTGCCTCATCAAACAGTGTAGGGGAGTTTTTGAACCCTTGAGGCAGCCTTGTCCAAGTGAGTTGTCCTGAAACCTCCGTACCAGGGTCAGTCCACTCAAAGGCAAATATGGGCTGGCTAACAGGGGCCAGCGGGATGCAAAAGAATGCATCTTTGAGATCCAAGACAGTATAATGGTGTTGTTCTGGGCTCAAAAGACTCAGGAGGGTATATGAATTTGGAACCTTAGGGTGAACAGTTTCCACTCATTTGTTCATCTCCCTCAAGTCCTGCACAGGCCTATAGTCCTTTGTTCCTGGCTTTTGAACAGGGAGTAGAGGGGTATTCCAAGGAGACTTGCAAAGAATGAGGATTCCTCCTTTCAGGAGTCTGGTTATATGTGAAGCAATTCCCCATCTGGCTTCCTGACTCATGGGGTACTGTCCTACCTGGACTGGAATTGCTGTTGCTAAAAGTTGGACCACCACTGGGGTGCAGTGACCGGCCAAGCCTGGGGGATTTGTCTCGGCCCACACTTCGGGTACACTTTCCTGAAACTGACGGAGGAATGCTGATGCAAGTGGCTGATCTACCTCTGAGGACAGAGCTTCCTGCAAGAGATACTCTTCTGACAGAGGACAGGTTATGAGGGTTTGCTGAGGTGGCCCTGATGCCAAGGGAGAAGGAATTGAGAGGCAAGCCTGACTCTCACAGAAAGAAATATTTGCTTGAAGTTTGTGGAGTAAATCCCGTCCTAGGAGTGGGTACGGATACTTTGGAATGACTAAGGTGGGGGGTGACGGTGCCATTCCCCAAATCAACTAGTCGGTTGGTGGTCCAAGGGCTTGTTGTAGTTTTTTCTGACCAACTCATCTAATATGACAATAAGATGAAACTTGGGTAAAATAACAAATAAATTGGGTGATAAATCCAAAATGAAAAATATTTTGACAGAACAAAGCATTGTAATTAAATCCAGTGAGTTAAAATTTAATAGGAAATAGTGCAAAGTTGCTATTGGGGTTCTCTTATAAACAACTTGTACAAGTAGAGCACAGGGACAACTTGGCTTAGCAGAGCACAGGTGAAAATAACAATTGTTTTAGCGGGAAATAGGTTCATTAATTACCTATGTGGAGATGAAACTACCCTAAAAGAGCTAATGTAATCTTAAGCTCCATGAGTAAAAATATACCTTGAGCAAATGAGATGGCAATATTCTTTTCTCTGTGTTACTCATAACATACTTAGTGTACTTATTCAATGGTAAGTACCACAATTTAAGGCAAATTAGAACACTTTTAGAGGATATTTTATAAAATAGTGGAGAAATTCCAACGTCTTAAATGAAATCATGTTTTCTTAAAAAAAAAAAAAGATGAAATTACTTATTCCGGGAGGAAAGAAAACACAGGGAAGATACCAGTCTGCTTCAAACATTTTAGCATCAATATATAAAAGAGGGATTCTACTCATTTTTATGGCTCCAAAAGTAGGATTGGGACCACGGGCAAAATTTAGGGAGACACATGTTGTCTTCATGTAATAGTAGATGGACTCTCAATCATATTTTCTGAAATTAGAAATCCGCAATTTGGATCTGCCAGCAATTTTTGCATTCTATGTTAGAAAATGAAATTTGTCTTTGGAACAGATCCACCTTTTGTTCAGGGAGAGATTCCTCTAGTGAGTTCCTTTAGTCATGTAGGTGCAAAACAAGAATCTGCTCGCTGTTCCTGAGGGAAACCAGATCAGTTAAAATATTCCAGATTGAACCATTACATGTTCTGCTTACAACTAAAAAGTATTTGATCGTTGGGTTTATGTGTTCATGTTTATCGATTTGCTCACAAGAGAGTTGGAAATTGAACAAAGATAAAATGTGGAATTTTCACGTCAGTCTGTGAACAAAGAACAGGATTCAACAGATGGTACCTGAACTTCCATTCATTCAGTGAGTTTTCATTGAGCTGCTGTGTATCAGGCACTGTTCTAGGTGGTGGGTGGATGATAGGAGATAAAATGTTCTTTCCATACAAGTTAGTTTGCCTCATTACTAGTCCTCCCATTCTTGACTGAATTCTTGCCTTGTCAGTAAGCTGTCCAGACCTGAATTAAACTACACCCTGCTCTCACCACATCATGCCCTGATCCCCTCTTCACACCTGAATTCTAGAATACTATTCTCATTTTTGATTCTCTTCCTACTCTTCCTCTTCTCCTTCTTCTCCTCTTCATCTCATTCTCTCCTCCCTACTCTTTCTCCTCTTGTTCTTCTTCTTCTTCTTCTTCTCCCTCCTCCATTTCTTTCCTCCTTCTCTTTCTTCACAGCCTCTGCCACCTTCCAATATATGTTGTAATTTACTTATTTGGAGCTTTTATTCTGCAAATAGATTTGTATCTAAATTGTTTACTGCTAAATTCCTAGCACATAGAAGAGTGACTAGCAATAGTAAATACATGCTAAGCGTTTGTAAATGAATGAATAAACGAATAAAAACCCTGGAACTTCCCGTAAAATGCCTTGGTTGTTGCCATCCATCCCCTTGGCTTGAGGGGGGCCAATCTGGTGGGCAGGGTCAGGTCCACCCTATTGTAACAACATTGTAGCAACCACTCTAAGGTTTGCCCTACCTGGGAAGAAGGTTCTGTGCCCTTTTAAACAAGGGTTACAGAGACATACACTTACAGTGAGGGGGGAAAGAGGGAAGTTCTTGACCACTGTGGGCAAAAAACTGGCATTTCATGAGAACTTTGGCTGCTTGTCTTGGAAGATAAGGGAATAGAGTACACAGTGCTTGACAAGGAAGGATGGTAACAGATAGGCAGTATTATAGTTCATTGCCTGATGCAATTTATCTTCATGCCATCTAAGATCCATCAGAGCTGAAAGTCAAAATGCTCAGAATTTCTTTTAATGGATCCTGGCTTGTATAAGAGACATTTGTTCCTCTCAGGCAGATTTCCATGAGACAGACAAAGTCCTGTGAAAAACCACAGATGAAGCACTAATCAAAGAGCTCTTACTGATCAGATTGGGGTTACAATGCTGATAAAGATGGCCCACTGGAAAATAAGAAACTGACCACAAAAAAACATAAATTACATTCTTCCAGTTAGCGCCACTGTCCTAGAAAGTTCCTGTAGTTCTTATGTTGAAACTGGGCAAGAACTTACAAGATGTTATCTTGATAATGGGTTAGTAAATGTCTCAGATTAATGTGAACTCCTTAGAAAAAGAAAAGGTTGTGGAAGTCAAGCCCAAGTCAGCCACAGCGTGCAAACTTGGTGGATCTATTGAGAAAGCATGTGGTTGTGGCTCCTGAGAAAAGTAGTCAGCAAAGCTGAAGTAGAAGATGTCAATAATGGTGACCTCATCACCCGAAGTACTATGTGGGCTGGAAACATTGGAAATTTGTTTCAGACAAGAGCTGCTGCTTTGTCACTCAAAATTGAAAGTAATGCGAAGCCTTGTTAGCTGGCACAGAATCGTTCCCTCTCCACAGACCCCCTAACCCTCCATCCCCTTCTACCCTGATCTTAACGACTTTAAGGATAAAGATTATTAGGGGTAGATCAAGTGCTCCTGTTACCAGAGGAAACTAAAAGTCATACCTATTGAATATGTAGCAAAACTTTGGGAAGAAGACAGTCACAAACTTTCACAGCTTTTCTGGATAAAGGTGCCAAATTCACCATCCACTCCAGTCCCATGACAAGAGGGCCCTCCTGGATTCAAATGGTTGAGTTTGAGTTGGGTTAAGAGTGAAGAAAGAAAGTGAACATGGCCTTGTGGATAATGCCTTTGGGCCAATTTAATGTTTTTCTTGCTTCTGCATCTGAATGTGTAAGAGAAAGTATTGTATTCTATGTTTATACTTCCTCATTCCATAAGTGCCAGAGGAGATTCTCCTGATTGAGAAGAACTGCATGTAAAGCAGTGGTAATATCTTTGGGGACACATAGTCTTAATAACCCCTTTAACACTAAAGATCTCTGTGACTGATGATTTTTGTGAAGTGGAGCCTCAGGCAAACCGTGGTAGCCTCAACCCAGAGAAGTTTCTTGGGGTATGAACTCATTGCCTCTGAAGGCTACCAAGTAGACTCCTTTTGTGAAGTGTCTTTCAACTTGCTCTTGGGCTCTTGACATAAATGACTCCTGACCCATGAGATCCTTGTTACTTCCCAGGTTGGTGTTGCCATTTTAGAGTGAGCCGATGTTAACTAAATGGCCAACATGGTAGAAAAGGCCTAACAAATTTGCTTATGAAATTGAAATGGTATATTCAGTACTGAAATCAGTCTGGCCCCAGCAGCATCTCAATCTTTCATTAAAAAGTAAAAGTTATCCCTTCAGGAGAAACATTATACTCCACAAAGCTGCTGGTTCAATAGGGCCCTCAGTACATTAAAGTTCCCTTAAATGCCTGAGCCTGGTTCACTAATAGTTTATCTACACTAAAACCCAATTATGATCACTGGCTACTGCAGTTGTTAAACCTCAGCTCCAGCCATACAGAACAGAAAGTAGATGTGGTCAGTTGGCTCCCTGGGCAAAACTCAAGGCCATTCTCAGCTCCTACTAATCCTTGAGCTAGTGATTCTTGTTTACAATAACCTGGCTCTTTATCTGCCACTTGGAAAACTATAGGTTGAAAAGTGAAAGATATACCTTGTTTGGGCTACAAACTGCAGACAAATCACAGCTGCTAATCAAACCATCTGAGTCACTCATATAGATGACCCTGGTAAGGGATAGCTCTATGATGAGATCAACTAGAATCAAGCTGCTAACTAAGCCCAGATTGTCACTAGTGCTGCCTGGATCTATCATAGTACTGGACGTGACAATGCATCCACCATCACAGACTGGACACAAAGTCAAACATCCCTTGTTTCTGAGGCCACAGGCCACTACTGCACACCAGATACGAGTCCTACCCGAAGTTAGCCAGTTAGTCTTGCAGTTGGAAAGACCACATTTCACAGGGGGTGGTCCCCATCTCTTCTCTGTAGATTGAGTATGTCAGAACTTTAACCCTTTGCAAGACTATTAACGATGCCCCATCACTGTCAATACTTTTTCAGATTATGAGTAGCTGCACCCAATCAGCCAACTTTGGTCATACCCCTATGACCTGTAAAATTAATCCATGTCATGTTTTCAGCTTTCTGTCCATTTGCAATCTAACATCAGTACACAATGTTTGGAACAGCCTCCAAAATAGACTCAAAAAGCTTTCTGACTCCAAATCAATACATCTTAGAAAGATAGTTTGGCCACTGAATACAGCCTTTCTGTGGAAAGGGATTGTCTCCTTTTAGCTCCTTTTGGGTAACTGTCAGTAATTGTGAGGAAGAAAGTGGTGTGTATTATATAGACATACTTTGAAAATTCGAGATTTCAGCCTGACAATTCTTAAGCTTGACAATTTTCTTTCCCTTAACAGCAACTCTAACAAAATCTAGTTGGTATATCTTTGAGGTACCTTATCAAAAGGACACCTAAAGTATTTGGAGCTCATTCTAGTTCATCTACCTGGATTCTCTTGTATTGACATGGCCCTAGATCATAAAGATAATAAATAGATGTCTCACTGGGTCCCTCGATGGTGACCCATGTAAGACAAAGCGGAGTACATAATTAGGGTCTCTATATTTTATAAAATTGTTCACCTTTTTAAATAGATTGTTTCTAACAAAAAGTCTCTCTGTGAATAGGGGATGACTGGGAAAAAGGTGAAGCTATAGTTCTTAGAATGGGAACACTGATTTTGCTTCAACGGAGAGACAGTAACAACCCTAGTGCTCAGCAACAGAAACCCTTGGAGGTACATAAGAGAGAGAGGGGGACATTAATGATCATCTGTCTTTCTTATAGGAAGAAAACACCCTGTACAGAAACCATTAAAGAAAACACTCTGATACAGCTCTGTCAAAGTATTGAAAGTAGATGAAATAACTGCTTGGTCTACCAGAGAGCTCTCAGCACAATTTGACTACCACTCCCCATAAACTTACTGAGAAGTCTATCAGAAACAGCAGAAAAGGGTCCCAGTTTCCATGCTTCCATGCTTCCCACTCATAACACCCCCCATATCCAGATGTTTTCCCCTCTCCATTACCAAAGCAGTTGCATAGTAATTTCAGGGAGTGGATGAATGTCACGCAGCTGGTGCTATGGACAAACAGAACAAATTGGATTAACTCCTCTCAGGTTAATGATAAAGAAGATAAAGAACTAGACTCAGTTATTTAAAATGAACTGGGAACTTTAATGCTTATTAGTAACCCAAGGACCCATGTTGTAGGCACTGCCAGCCTATGTGCCCCTACTGATGTGGTTCACAATTGGTGCGAGTGGGTTATAGTTGTAAACAGCATTTTCTTTCCAAGGGCACCATGTATGACGCTGGTACTAGGCTTCTCGTATGGAAGCCAGGCATTAGCTTCCCTCTCTCCCAGAAAACATGGTAACTTGCACCATGGTGGGTTGAATCTGTTGACACAGAAGATTCCAAAGGTTGTCCGAAGTCCACATGAGACAGTGTCAGGAGAAAGAAGTGAAAGCACTGAGAAAGGTAAGTTTTCAGTAACTAGACCAACTTTGGAGAGATTATTTTGTATTAAAAAAAAAGCAACCTAATTTTGTAGTCCTTTTGTAGGGCTGAAAAAACAACATATTACCTAAGGCAGAATGGTTAGAATGCTTCAAAAATGGAGTGAATAAATTTGCTGATTATAAGTATGCTGTAACTAGAGGCATTCAATTATGGAATATGCAGTTATTTAGTAAAAGTATTTTAGAAGAAATTCAAATGTTGGCCACAAGACTGAACTAGATTCTATGGCACTGTCTTTGTCTCACTTAGATCTAAGGAAAAAAAATACTACAGTGCAAAAATATATGCAAAAACTTTGAACTGTGAAGGTACAAAACTCCTGAGTATGTCGTCAGTATGAAAAATCCCTCCGCATTCCTCCACCCTTCTCACTCACCGTAGATTGCTTGAGCACTAAGGCATCTCAGAAATCAACCATCTCTTCTTATGTGTTTCACAGATAAAGAAAATTATACTAAATGTAATTAGTTGGCTTTCTCAAAATTTTATAACTTTGTGAGATGACAACATTCGAAATGATGCATCATGATTCTCAAACAGCATTTTTTATCTTGATTTCTTATCTAAGCCACAGAATGCAGAAAAAAATAATTTGAATGACTGTCAAGATACACAGGAGAGAAAGTGGGTTCCTATATACCTGATCACCTGAATATCTGGAACACTCACATTGCTCTCTCCCACAATTCTATTAAGATGGGCCATCCTTGGCAGCACGTTGCACTTCTCATCCCACCCACATCACACATTTTGTCAATGCAAGAATTGTTTTCCCCTCAGAATTATCAGGTGGTCCACAGAATACAGGAACTCATGGATATAAATATACAGTCCATCAATAGTCTTTGATTGCTTTGGTGATAATTGAATGAAACATGCTATATTAATCAAGGTTTCTCCAGTCAAGTTGGCACCTAAGATTAACCATCACACACACACACACACACACACACACACACACACACACGCAGAATTTGCTGAAAAGCAAGTTGGTACTCTGGCCCTTGTAAACAGCAACCTTACATCACTAGACCTCATTCTGTATCAGAAAAACACCACATTTTTATCCTTAATATACTGTTTGTTGAGGAAAATGCCCAGTTGAGTTCAGTGCTGATTAAGTCCTTATTCTTTAAAAAGAAGCATATTTCCTGAGTACTTTTTGGGGAAGTGGGGAGGCTGGGAGCAAAGCACAATCTGTGCTGCTCTCTATTCTCTTTGTTTCTAAATTAAAACAGGCTGCTAAGGTGTGCAAGTATGTGAATTATTATTTTCCTAACATTAAACACTTGATTTAAAGCATATTCCCTTTGAAGGAAGGTATAATTTGGGAATTATTTCAAGTCTCTAAGTGGTTAGAAACTGGGTTTAGCCAGATTTCTAGCTGTAAGCAAAAGTCAGCCTCTGATAAGAAGCTGTTTTACTTTATTGATGCAAAGGAGGTAAGTACCCTCTTGGGGGTTTCTCGGTTCAAGAGCATCCTTGTTGTTATTTGCAAACTGCAGTGTGCAATTGTGAATATTTTCAGTTACATTTACCCCTATATAACTGAGCTCTCCTTGTCAAAGGAAGCTTCCAAGTAACTGGGTGAAGTCTTAATGACATATTTGTTGTAACATGGGTTTTGTGAGGCAGGAAAGCTTCCCTCCATTATGTATTCATATGCAATATTGAATTATAAAATAAAGCACAGAACTGAAATAGATAGACTTTCCAGCAGAGAGACATGTAGCCGCATTACAAAGTCAATTTTATATATGGGTTTCTGCACTGAATCATTTAGCTATTTAGGAATGCATTTCGCAGCTAACTCATCCTGGCAGGCCCAACGGGATGCAGTTCCTCTTAAAATAAATATGGAGTCATCAAACAGGCATCACTATGACAATTAACTGCTGAGCTTGAAGGAACTTTTGCTTGGCTTTTCAAAGCAACCAGAACAAAAAGAGAGACTCCATGAGTCAGAAGTACAAACTACATACGGGAACAATCTTTTGCAAAAATCAATCTTGAATAAATGCACTCTATTTGTCCTCTTTTTTGTTTATCACAGTTAAGAAATGAGAGGTTCCACATTACTGAATTTTCCAGGTAACTTGAAACTTACTACTTTAATAATCAAAAGAAAGACAGCAGTGGTATAGAGACCTTCCTACATACATTACAGATACCCCAGTTTTCTTAAATAGGTTATAATTTCATTTTATAATTTCTTCAGTTAACTTGACATCATCCATTTGGGAAGCTCTGCAATAGTTCCGAGGAGAGATGGTACCAGTCTAGAGCAGGGTGGTTGGGGGCACAGAGAGAAGGGGATGGAAATAAAATATATTTCAGAGGTGGTGTTGACAGAACCTACTCTGATTGTGACATTTAGACTGAGCGTGAATGTATGATTCCCTGTTTCTGGCACAAGTAACTGGGAAGATATTGATGCTATGCATAGTGATGGTGTATGCAGAAGGAGGAACAGGTTGTGGAAGAAACTATTGAGCATTTAGTAATGCCAATAATTTAAAACCTAATGGAGCTCAGAAATAAAAGTGAAGGAACTCTGAGCCAGGGAAAGAATGTCTACAAAACTTAAACCTGAACTACACACGGACTTTGGCTAGACCCTCATTCAGAGCACGTTGCCTTTTAATTGACCCTCAGCTGTAAGGTGTGGGATTATCTGTTGCATGGTTTTAGCAGGTCCAAAACAGCACATGAGTAGAGAGAATGCTAACTGAAACAGACACACTCACAGGGAAAGCAGTGACTTGGAGCCTGAATGGAAAATGTGTAATACAGTATAGAGCAATGGATGATGTTCATCATAAATTCCCCTCTATTGGGAGAGAATTAAGTGAACTAGTATCATAAAGATTGATGGTTCATTAGCCTTTTTAATACTCAGAGAAATCCTCTATGGTCAGTATGATCACCAGCAT
Organism: Plecturocebus donacophilus; assembly: GCA_004027715.1. NCBI lineage: Eukaryota > Metazoa > Chordata > Mammalia > Primates > Pitheciidae > Plecturocebus > Plecturocebus donacophilus. The sequence goes on from PVKP010030816.1 coordinate 17,433, forward strand.
TTTACAGATCACCCAGTGTTACTTGGAGAGTTCATGCCACTTCTCAAAAATCATACACAATAAGTGGCTAAGTTAGTATTTTGATCCATGTGCACCTAATCCCAAAGATTGGCTCTTTTTCTCTAAGCTCCACATCAAGGCCAGTGAATGAAATTTAGGGATGATACCTATCAGCTCTGTTAAAAACATAAATTCTTTTGAACAGTTAGAGCTGTACATTTGAAACACTTGGAATCATGAAGCAGTGAGCTCTCTGTTTCTTGAATGTTTCGGGGACAAGTAATTGCATCCATTCATTATATTTTTAATTAGGAATCCTATATTGTAAAGGAAGAGAAAACAGGTGAATTTTTTTTCATGGCAACATTCTATGAGTAGAATCCAGGTCCAAATGTAATTGTTGATAGAAAAGTGCTCCAGATATTGTAAAGCAATATTCACATCAGCATTTTTATGATAATTCTCACCAATGTGCACACATTAACAGACCCTATTCTACAAGAGGTGAGTAATCCACTAGTTAAGTATTATAACTAGTTAATCTTACACCATTCCACCCAACCTCATCTGCCTCATTATTTTCCTTTGATTCTACCTACATTGAAATTCATATCACTGAACACATTTCTTTGAATGACTAGAAAAACAGGAATTTTCTCCAAAAGACCACTTTTGAAGTGGATACATATGTCAGGATGAGGATTGTAGGAGCTCAGTAGGCTTCCCTCACTCTTTTGAATCATTATATTCACTCAGATGGACCTATTTAAAAGACTAGCTGGTGTTCTCTTTTGGAGGTAGACGTGTAGACAGATCATCATTGATTGGGAGTGGTGTGAAAATGTGGCAGGAAAATATTTGCATTATGAATGTATGTTCTCTCTCTGCCTTTTCCATATCCTTTGCCCCCATGAAAGAAGGCAACAAACTCAAATAAAGAAAGGTTCGTGATAGGATTTCCTGGCTTATTAGAGTCAATTTGTTTTTCCTAGCAGCTTTCACCCAGCCAGGAAAATCTTTTCTTGTTTTTGTGTATCCCTCTTATTTCAAACCCCACTATTCTAAAAGAGCTCAAGATTTTGACTGTCATCAACCAGGAACTCTCATCACCAGTCCATGGTACTTTGTAATGATTCCAGGACTATGGTGCAGCCTCAGAAAAGTAATAAAGGTAAGCTCCAAGAAGATGTAGTTCAATTTTACATAAGCCAAAAAGGTAGTTGGTCTAAATTTGAAAGCTCGAGCAAGACGGAAAATAGAAATGCAGACTCACATTCACTCCAGAATCTTAAGCCCTAAGGGACAGGCAGAGAAACTGTATAGAGGGTCAAAGTGAAAGAGCCAGCTCTGATACAGAAATCCCAGGACAGGTGCTCCAGAGAATATTTAAACCCAGGAACGGCAAGCTCTAGATAATGAATACCCCTGGGTTCAAAAGGGAACTGAATGCTGCCATAAATGGAGTGAAACCCCAAAGGCAGAGCATATCCTATATTTACCATACTGACTTCACATGTCTCCTGAATATTCCTTCCTTACCTCTATTTCCCAATAGGCCAAGGAGAGCCTAATTTAATGTGATTATTTTCATGTCCAAACTACTTTATTTTTCCATCAAAGTGAACTGAGCCTTAACGTCAAAATGAAATTTCAAATAAGAAAGGCTAATAGAAATTCCATTTGACCCAGCAATCCGATTACAGGGTATATACCCAAAGGACTACAAATTATTCTATTATAAAGACACATGCACATGTATGTTTACTGTGGCGCTATTCACAATAGCAAAGAGTTGGAACCAACCCAAATGCCCATCAATGATAGACTGGATAAAAAAAAAATGTGGCACATATACACCATGGAATATCATGCAGCCATTAAAAAGGATGAGTTCATGTCCTTTGCAGGGATATGGATGAAGCCGGAAACAATCATTCTCAGCAAACTGACACAAGAACAGAAAACCAAACACCACATGTTCTCACTCATAAGTGGATGTTGAACAATGAGATTACATGGACACAATGAGGAGAACATTACATACTGGGGCCTGTGGGGTAGGGGGCTAGGGGAGGAATAGCGAGGGTGGGGGGATTACAGAGGGATAACATTAGGAGAAATATCTAATGTAGATGATGGGGCAATGGATGCAGCAAACCACCACCATGGCACATGTATACCTATGTAACAAACCTGCACGATCTGCACATGTACCCAAGAACTTAAAATATAATAAATACATTTTTTTAAAAAGACCATCCTAGCTAACATGGTGAAATCCCGAAAAAGGAAAGAAAAAGAAAAAAAGAAGGAAAAGAAATAAAGAAAGAAAGAAAGAAGGAAAAAAGGAAAGAAAAATAAAGAGTGAAAGAAAGAAAGAAAGAAAGAAGAAAAGAAAGAAAGAAAGAGAAAGAAAGAAAAAGAAAGAAAGAAGAAAGGAAGAAAGAAAGAAAGAAAGAAAGAAAGAAAGAAAGAAAGAAAGAAAGAAAGAAAGAAAGAAAGAAAGAAAGAAAGAAAGAAAGGTTTTGTTTTTTATTTTTTTCTAAGCTCTCAAACTTTGGCTAGAAAATTTGTGGCACTACAATGAAAGATAACTCTTTCTACTAGCAGAGATATTACAGTTCCCTCTAGGGATAGAATAACTTTACTCATAAAATAAACTCCAGCCCTTTACTTCCTCTATGGACAAATAAAATCCCAGGTTTTTTCATTGCATATCTGGAACCTAGCTGCATTTCCTTTATTCTCCTCATCCTGTTGTGGTGAGTAGTCTCCAAATATGGCTGTCACTGATTTTCCTCTTCCCTGTATATGTAGGTCAATCCTCTGATCAAGTGGTGAATCCTATTTCTATAATTCTCTTTGAAGCTGGGCTAAAATTGTAATTAATGGAAAGTGCACAAAGGACATTATGCTCTAGGGAAGCTAGCCTCTATGCTATAAAGAAGCTAGGGCTAAACTATTAAATGGTGAAACACAATGTGAAGAAAGAGAGATGGGAAGGCAAAGGAAAGAGAAAGGGAGAGAAAAAGACAGGGAAAGGCTGTGTTAGGGAGCACTGAGATGTCAGACAAGAGAATGAATTCCTTATAGACCTTCCAGCCCAATCTAGGCTCAACTGAGTGCACCTGAGTGAGTAATCCCAGAGACATTACTCAGAGCAGAAGAACTGTCCAGCTGAGCCTTGCCTAATTCCTAGATATGAGAAAAAAATAAATATTGTTGCATTAAGCCACTAAGTTTACCAGTTGTTTGTTATGCAGCAATAGGTAACTGAAACACAAGTCTAGATCTCATGCTGTATTATTTCAACCATTCTTTCTCTAGAACTTCAACTCCCATAAAAGTCCCCAACTATTATAAATTAAAACATATACCTCCTATGTAATACTTGCTGAATTCTTCTGAAGGAAATCACACCACCGCAAATATACGTTCTCTGTTCTCAGCTGAATTTCTCTCCCTTTCAATAATTATTTCACATGCCCCTGGATCATTATTCATTCCTCACAGTGGCCATTAAAGATATTTTCTGTATTCCTTAACCCTCCTACCCCTTTGCATAACTCCTTCAAATGTAACAAGAATTTTACTTCCCAAATAATAAACAAAAGTAGCAATTTCCTCAAAGTCAGCAATTTTCCATTCCTGAGTTACTTCACTTAGAATAAATGGGTAAAGACTCCCTATTCATTTGTCAACTTTTTGATATTATTTGGGTTTTTTTTTTTTTTTTTTTGCTGATTTGTTTGAGTTCCTTGAGGATTCTGGATATTTAGTCCTTTGTCAGATGCATAGTTTGCAAATAATTTTTCCCATTCTATGGGTTGTCTCTTTACTCTAATGATTAATTCTTTGGCTATACAGAAGCTTTTTAATTTAATTAGGTCCCATTTATTTATTTTTGTTTTTGTTGCACTTGCTTTCAAAAGCAAGTCTTACTCATGAATTCTTTGTTTATGCCAAATATCAGATGAGTTTTTCCTGGGTTATTTTATAGAATTTTTATGGTTTCAGGTTTTAGATTCAAATTGATCCATTGTGAGTGGATTTTTATGTAAGGTGAGAGATAGGGATCAAGTTTTATTCTTCACCATGTGGCTATCCAGTTTTTCCTGAACCATTTATTAAATAGAATGCCCTTTCCCCAATTTCTGTTTTTGTATGCTTTGTCAAAGATCAGTTGATTGTAAGTATTTGGCTTTATTTGCATGTTCACTATTCTGTTCCATTGGTCTATGTGTCTACTTTTACACCAGTATCATCCTGTTTTGGTATCTATAGCTTTGTAGTATAATTTAAAGTTGGTTAATATGCTGCCTCCAGATTTCATTTTTGCTTAGTATTGTTTTGGCTATTTGGGTTCTTTTTCGGTTATAATACATTTTAGAATTATTTTTTCTAATTCTGTGAAAAATTATGTTGATATTTTGATAGAATTGCACTGAACATGTAGATTACTTTGGGCAATATAGTCATTTTTATGATATTGGTTCTTCCAATCTATGAGCATGGGATGTGTTTCCATTTGCTTGTGTCATCTATCATTTATTTCAGCAGTGTTTTGGAGTTCTCCTTATAGAGATCCTCCACCTCCTTGGTTAAGTATTTTCCTAGGTATTTTATTTTATTTTGTAGCCATTGTAAAAGAGATGTTCCTTCTATGCCTGGTTTGTTGAGAGTTTTTATCATAAAGGGATGCTAGACTTTAATAATTTTTTTGCATTTATTAAGGTAATCATATGGTTTTTGTCTTTAATTCTATTTACTTGATGTATCACATTTGTTGACTTGAGTATGTTAAACCATGCCTGCATCCCTGGATGAAATGTGCTTAATCATGGTGTATTATCTTTTTGATATACTGTTGGATTCGGTAAGCTAGTATTTTGTTGAGGATTTCTGCATCTCTAATGATCAGGGATATTGGTCTATAGTTTTCCTTTGCTGTTGTTATGTTATTTCCTGGTTTTGGTATCAGGGTGATACTGGCTTTATGGAATAAGTAAGGGCTAATTCTCTCTATCTAAATCTTTTGGAATAGTTTCGGTAGGATTGGTACCAATTCTTTGAATATCTAGTAGAATTCAGCTGTGACTCCATCTGGTTCTGGGCTTTTTTTTTTTGGCAATTTTTAAATTACTGATTCAATCTCACTGCTTATTACTGGTCTGTTTAGAATTTCTGTTTCCTGATTTGGTCTAGGAGGCTTGTATATTTTCAGGTATTTATGCATTTTCCTTTAGATTGCTAGTTTGTGTGCATAAAGGTGTTCATAGTAGTCACAAATGATCTTTTGTATTTCTGTGGTGTCAGCTGTAATGTTACTAGTTTCATTTCTAATTGAGCTTATCTGAATCTTTTCTTTTCTTGATTAATCTGGCTGATAGTCTGTTGATTTTGTTTATCTTTTCAAAAAGTCAGCTTTTTAATTTCAAAAGTTACATTGATCTTTTTTTTTTTCAAATTTATTTAGTTCTGATCTGATCTTTGTTATTTCTTTTCTTCTGCTGGCTTCAGGTTTAGTTTGTTTTTGTTTCTCTAGTTCCTTGAAGTGTGACATTATGTTTTCAATTTTTAACCTTTTGGACTTTTTGATTTAGGCATTTAGTGCTATAAACTTTCCCCTTAGCACTGCTTTTGCCATATCCCAGAGGTTTTGATACTTGTGTCACTATTATTATTTATTTCAAATAATTATTAAAATTTTTATCTTGATTTCACTGTTAACCCAAAAATTATTCAGGAGCAGATTGTTTAATTTTTACATATTAGTATAGTTTTAAGGGTTTCTTTTTGTAGTTGATTTCTAGTTTTATTCCACTGTGGTCTGAGAAGATGGCTGATATAATTTCAATTTTTAAAAATTTCATGAGACTTGTTTTGTGGCCTATCATATAATCTATCTTGGAGAATGTTCCATGTGTTGATGACAATAATGTAAATTCTGCAGTTCCTGGGTAGAATATTCTGTATATATCTGTTAGATCCGTTTGTTCTAGAGTGTAGTTTAAGTCCATTGTTTCATTGTTGACTTTCCATCGTGATTATCTGTCTAGTCCCATAAGTATGGTGTTGAAGTTCCCCACTATTATTGTGTTGTTATCTCATTTCTTAGGCCTAGTGGTAATCGTTGTATGAATCTGGAAGCTCCAGTGCTAGGTACATATAAATTTAGGAATGCAATATCCCTTGTTGAATTGGCCTTTTTATCATCATTATATAATAATCTTTTTTTTTCTGTTGTTGCTTTAAAGTCTATTTTATCTGATATAAGAATAGCCACTCCTGCTTGCTTTTGGTTTTCATTTTCACAGAACATGTTTTTCTGCTCTTTTACATTGAGCTTAAATGAATCTTACATGTTAGTGAATCTCTTGAACATAGCAGATTTTTTTTTTCCATTCTGCCAATCTGCTTCTTTTAAGTGAAGCATTTAGGACATTTGCATTCAACTTAAGATTGAGATGTGAGGTACTGATCCGATCATTATCCCTTCCTTGTTTTCTTCATTGCCTTATCGTTTTATGAGCCCTGTGAGTTTATTCTTTCAAGAAGTTCTATTTTGGTGCACATCAAACTTTTATTTCAAGATTTAGATCTATTTTTAGCATTTCCTGTACTGAAGGTCTGGTAATGACAAATGTCCTCATCATTTGTTTGTCTGAAAATGACTTTATTTCCCCTTCATTTATTTAGTTTTGCTGGATAAAAAAAAAAAAAATCTTGTCTGACAACTATTTTATGTAAGGAAACTAAAAATGAAACCCCAGTCCCTTCTGGCCTGTAAGGTTTCTACTGAGAAGTCTGCTGTCAGTGTGACAAGTTTTTCTTTACGTTACCTGATGCTTTTGTCTTACTGCCCTTAGAATTCTTTCCTTCACATTGACTTTAGATAGCTTAATGACTATATGCCTTAGTGATGTCCTTTTTGCAATGAATATTCCCAGAGTTCTTTGAGCTTTAGGTATTTAGATATTTATATCTCCAGCAAGACAAGAGACCAAAACTGTCCCAGACCATAAGTCTTCCTTGTAGAGACAGTAACCACAGCTTTCAGGTCAGCACACTTTTCACCCGCCCCCTGGTTCTGGCCAAGGGAGTTTTTTCCCATTCAATATTGCATAACACGTTTTAGTTGGAAGCTTCCCTCAACCTGCAACCACTGCTTGTGTTGGCTAGCAGACTTCTTGGACGTCCCCTATGATGTAGAATCAGGAATGGTTTCTCTTGGTCTGTGATGGAGACTGGGAATGCACACAAGACTCTTCCCTCTGCTGCTTCTAATTGCATATTCTCCACACTCGCTAAATTAGTTCAAGCACTGGGTAGGATTAAGGCCTTTCCCAGTGGCCTGGATTGCCAGCTTCTCCAGTGGGACTGTATATCCTGGAGGCAGCTTCTCCCCATCTCATTCTTTGGGGACTTACATTTTATCCCCTGGATCACAGTGTAGGCTATGGCTTGCCACTTTTTTCAAAGAGTCTGCAGTTTCTTTCAGTTTTCATGTTACATTTCTGCCTTGCTTCTTGGAAAAAAGTTCACAGTGTGAATGTCTACACATTACTTTGTTTTTCTAAGTGGGAAAGGCATGCTAACACTACCTCCAATCTGCCATCTTGGAAAGAAAAAAACACTGCCTAAATCTCTATCACTGGCATCCTAAACCTCTGTCCTAAGTTTCACCCACTTAACTCATTGATTTTTAATGCCCTCATAATTTCTCTTGGGCATTCTCTAACATCAAAAACTCAGCATTTCTGTATAAAACATTATTTCCTAAAGCATACTCATCTTTTAAGTTTTTATTTATAGCGAATAGTACCACAATCAACAGGTCACTTAAACTAAAGATGTCAAAATTATCTTAGATGCACTCTTCTTCCTTGTATTTCATATGCCATCAGTCACTGATTTGTATGAAGTCTTACTTTTAAGTCTTCCTCAGATTTGATCCCTCTCCTCTCAGATTCCAGTACCTTAATTGATATTTCCACCAGCATCCTTCAAATGCCTTCTTAGCCTCCATAGGCACTCTTCTCCCATAATTTTCCAAGGCCATGACTATATTGCAAAAACAAAATCTAATCATTTCTCCTCTGCTTAAAGTACTTTGATGAATCTCTATTGTCTTCCAGAAGGTTCTAATGTCTTTAGCTTTGCAGATAAGATCCATCATCATCTGGCTCCTTTCTCTTTTTCCACACACACAACTTCATTTCCAACCACTTCCCTGTAGGTTCCCTGTAACACAGCTAGGCAGCTTTCTTGGACCTCCTAATATGTGGAGGTCCTAATATGATATTACATTACATAATATCCTAATATGATATTACATCCCTAATATGTGCACAAAGTGGCCCTTTTCACACATCATTTTTTTCTTCCTGAAATGCCCTTTCTCCTCCTGTATATTCTAGTCTTCCTGGTGTGTTAACTTGTACTCATGCTTACACGTTTTAACCTGATGTTACCATTTCTCTGAATATGTTCCCAAATGTGCCCCCACTTCATGCAAACAAAAAAGGGAAGTTTCTACTCTCGCTTTTAAAACAACATTGCAAGAAAGGAGATTCAAGATGGATGACTAAAGACATTTCATACTCTCCTCCTCCCTAAGAAAAACCAAAATGGTGAGTAGATAATCACACTCTGAAGAGATAATCCAAGAGAGAACACTGGAGTTCATCAGAAAAGTGACAGGAAGTACCTAAAGCAAGAATGATAAGGAAGTGAGAAAGCCTGCTTGGCTGAGATCATCTAAGGGCTGACAGAGACTTCCCAATACAGGGGGAAAAAAGTATAACTGACAGAATCTCAGGGGTTGCCTGTGGAAGAATCTCAGAAATTGTAAACATATTTTAAAATAATTCTATAAGACAAAAATTATAGAAAATAATAAAAAGGAATTACCAAAGCCATCAGAACATATGGGACCCATAAAATACTTGAATTATTGGGGTCTCAGAAGACAAAAATAAAAATGAGATGATTGGAAAATCTATTTTAAAAAATAATAGATGAGAACTCACCACCTATAGCAAGTGATTTCCACATCTAGATACATGAAGTTATGAGATCCCCAAAGAGATACAATACTAAAAGGTCTTTACAGCACATTATAGTCAAACTGTCTAAAATCAAAGACCAGGAGAATTTTCTAAAAATAGTAAGAGAAAAATATCTAGCTGCCTATAAAGGAACCCCCATCAGACTGACAGCAGATGTCGCAGCAGAAATGTTACAGGTCAACAGAGACTGAGATGATATATTTACACTGCTGAAAGAAAAAACTTCCAGCCTAGGATAGTATATCCAGAAAAATTATTCTTCATAAATTAGGAAGAAATAAAGTCTTTTTAGACAAGAAAAAGCTAAAGGAATTCATCACCACTGAGTTTAAACTGTTCTTTAAACTAGTCCTACAAGAAATGCTGAAGGGAGTCATAAGCCTGGAAGTGCAAAAATGACATTGGCCACCATGAAAATACACAAAAGTGTAAATCTCAGCAGTAAAGCAAACAAACACACAAATGAGGAAGAGAAAGGCTTAAATGGTACCACTAAATAAAACCAGCAAACCACAATGACAAGCAACAAGAGAAAAAAGGAATAAAGAGTATTCCAAACAACCAAAAAACAATTAACGATATGACAGGAACAAAACATCAAATATCAATATAACTTAACTTTAAATGTAAATGGATTAAATTCTCCAATTAAAAAATATAGAGTAACTGAATGGATTTTAAAAAAGCATGATCTAACTCTATGCTGCCTACCAGGAACATATTTTACTTATAAAGACACATATAGACTGAAAGTAAAAGAATGAAAAAATATCTTCCTGCAAATAGAAACCCCAAACAAACAACAGCTGCATCAAATAAAATAGACGAGAGAGATCCAAGATGGCCGACTAACAACAGCTCAGGAGTGTAGCTCCCAGTGAAAGCGCAGAGAACGAGTGGACGCTTCCGACGAGTTTTTGTTGCCCACAGACCGGGAGATTCCCGGCGGAGAAGCCACGCGGGTCGCCGGCGCGACTCTTTTGGCCGGCGCGGCTGTTTTGCCGGCACCCAGCGCGGCGCTTCCCGGTGCGGAGTAGACGGGACGGACGGGCTCGGCTGGTCCCATCCCCACAA
>PVKP010030817.1:0-15938 GCA_004027715.1 Plecturocebus donacophilus
CTAGGTTTTCTTATGGGGTTTTTATGGTGTTGGGTCTTACGTTTAAACTTTTAATCCATCTGGAGTTAATTTTCATGTAAGGTGTAAGAAAGAGGTCCAGTTTCAGCTTTCTGCACATGGCTAGCCAGTTTTCCCAAAACCATTTATTAAATATGGAATCCTTTCCCCATTGCTTGTTTTTGTCAGGTTTGTCAAAGATCAGATGGTTGTAGATGTGTGGTATTGCCTCCGAGGCCTCTGTTCTGTTCCACTGGTCTATATCTCTGTTTTGGTACCAGTACTATGCTGTTTTGATTACTGTAGCCTTGTAGTATAGTTTGAAATCAGGTAGCGTGATGCCTCCAGCTTTGTTCTTTTTGCTTAGGATTGTCTTTGCTATGTGGGCTTTTTTTTGGTTCCATGTGAAGTTTAAGGTGGTTTTTTCCAGTTCTGTGAAGGTCAATGGTAGCTTGATGGGAATAGCATTGAATCTATAAAATACTTTGGGCATTATGGCCATTTTCATGATACTAATTCTTCCTAACCATGAGCATGGAATGTTTTCCCATCTGTTTGTGTCCTCTCTTATTTCCTTGAGCAGTAGTTTGTAATTCTTGAAGAGATCATTCACATCCTTTGTTGATTGTATTCCTAGGTATTTTATTCTCTTTGTAGCAGTTGTGAATGGGAGTTCGCTCATGATTTGGCTCTAAGTCTGTTATTGGTGTATAGGAATGCTTGTGATTTTTGAACATGGATTTTTGTATCCTGAGACTTTGCTGAAGTTGCTTATTATTTTAAGGAGATTTTGGGCTGAGACGATGGGGTCTTCTAAATATACAATCATGTCATCTGCAAATAGAGAGAATTTGACTTCCTCTTTTCCCAATTGAATACTCCTTATTTTTTTTCTTGCCTGATTGTTCTGGCTAGAATTTCCAATACTATGTTGAGTAGGAATGGTGAGAGAGGGCACGCTTGTCTAGTGCCAGTTTTCAAAGGGAAAGCTTCCTGTTTTTGCCCATTCAATATGATGTTGGCTGTGGGTTTGTCATAAATAGCTTTTATTATTTTGAGATATGTCTATTAAGAGTATTTTTTATTGCACTTTATGTTCTGGGGTACATGTGCAGATCATGCAGGATTGTTGCATAGGTATATACATGGCAATGTGGTTTGCTGCCTCCATCCCCCTATCACCTATATCTGACATTTCTCCCATGTTATCCCTCCCTAAGCTCCCTACACCCCCTACCCCTCCCCTAGTCCCCCCACAACAGACCCCAGTGTGTGATGCTGCCCTCCCTGTGTCCATGTGTTCTCATTGTTCAACTTGCAGTGTTTGATTTTCTGTTCTTGTGTCAGTTTGCTGAGAATGATGGTTTCCAGATTCATCCATGTCCCTACAAAGGATACAAACTCATCATTTTTTATGGCTGCATAGTATTTGATTGTATGTATGTGCCCCATATTTCTTGTCCAGTCTATCATCGATGGGCATTTGGGTTGGTTCCAGGTCTTTGCTATTGTAAACAGTGTCACAGTGAACATACATGTGCATTTGTCTTTATAATAGAACGACTTATAATCCTTTGGATATATACCCAGTAATGGGCTTGCTGGGTCAAATGGAATTTCTGTTTCTAGATCCCCGAGGAATTGCCACATTGTCTTCCACATGGTTGAACTAATTTAAAAACAGTGTAAAAGTGTTCCTATTTCTCCATATTGAGAGTTTTTAGCATAAAGGGCTGCTGAATTTTGTTGAAGGACTTGTCTGCATCTTTTGAGATAATCATATGGTTTTTGTCTTTTGTTCTGTTTATATGATGTATTTCATTTATAAATTTGCATATGTTGAACCAGTCTTGCATCCCTGGGATGAAGCCTACTTGATCATTATGGATAAGCTTTTTGATGTGCTGTTACATTTGGTTTGCCAGTATTTTATTGAAGATTTTTGCATCTATGTTCATCATGGATATTAGCCTGAAGTTTTCTTTTTTAGCTGTGTCTCTACCAGATTTTGGTATCAGGATGATGTTGGTCACATAAATGAGTTAGGGTGGATTCCCTCTTTTTGTATTGTTTGAAATAGTTTCAGAAGGAATGGTACCATCTCGTCTTTGTACGTCTGGTAGAATTCGGCTGTGAACCCGTCTGGACCTGGACTTTTTTTCGTTGGTAGGCTGTTAATTACTGCCTCAACTTCAGACTTTGTTATTGGTCTATTCAGGGATTTAAATTATTCCTGGTTTAATCATGGGAGGGTGGAAGTGTCCTGGAATTTAACCATTTCTTCTAGATTTACTGGTGTATGTGCATAGAGTTGTTTGTAGTAATCTCTGATGGTAGTCTGTATTTCTGTGGAATTGGTGGTGATAGCCCCTTTATCATTTTTTATTGCATCTATTCGATTCTTCTCTCTTTTCTTTTTTATTATTCTGGCTAGTGGTGTATTTTGTTGATCTTTTCAAAAAACCAGCTCCTGGATTTATTGATTTTTTGAAGGGTTTTTTTTGTGTGTATCTATCTCCTTCATTTCTGCTCTGATCTTAGTTATTTCTTATCTTCTGCTAGCATTTGAATTTGTTTGAGCTTGCTCCTCTAGCTCTTTCAATTTTGATGATAGGGTGTTGATTTTAGATTCTTCTTTGCTTCTCACGTGGGCATTTATTGCTATACATTTCCCTCCAGACACTGAAATGTGTCCCAGAGATTCTGGTACATTGTGTCTTCATTCTCATTGGTTTTGAAGAACATCTTTATTTCTGCCTTCATTCCTTTGTTTATCCCATCGTCATTCAGGAGCAGGTTGTTCAGTTTCCATGTAGTTTTGTGGTTTTTAGTGAGTTTCTTAATCCTGAGTCTAATTTGATTGCACTGTGGTCTGAGAGACTGTTTGTTATGATTTCTGTTCTTTTGCATTTGCTGAGGAATGATTTACTTCCAATTATATGGTCAATTTTAGAGTGTGATGTGGTGCTGAGAAGAATGTATATTCTGTGAATTTGAGGTTGATAGTTCTGTCAATGTCTATTAGATCTGCTTCGCCCAGATCTGTGTTCAAGTCCTGGATATCCTTGTTAATTTTCTGTCTCGTTGATCTAATATTGACAGTGGAGTGTTAAAGTCTCCCACTATTATTATATTGGGAGTCTTAAGTCTCTTTATAGGTCATGAAGAACTTGCTTTATGTATGTGGGTGTTCCTGTATTGGGTACACATATATTTAGGATAGTTAGCTCTTCTTGTTGTATTGATCCTTTTACCTATGTAGTGCTTCCTTTGTCTCTTTTGATCTTTAAAGTCCATTTTATCAGAGACTAGGATTTATAACCCCTGCTTTTTTTTGCTCTCTATTTGCTTGGTAAATCTTCTTTCATCCCTTTATTTTGAGTCTGTGTGTGTCTTTGCATGAGAGATGAGTCTCCTGAATACAGCACACTGATGGATGTTGACTTTTTATCCAGTTCACTAGTCTGTGCCTTTTGATTGGAGCATTTAGGCCATTTACATTTAAGATTAATATTGTTATGTGTGAATTTGATCCTACCATTGTGATACTTGCTCATTATTTTGCCTGTTAGTTGACGTAGTTTCTTCATTGTGTTGATGGTCTTTACGATTTGGTACATTTTTGCAGTGGCTGGTACTGGTTGTTCCTTTCCATGTTTAGTGCTTTCTTCAGGAGCTCTTATAGGGAGGCCTGTTAGTGACAAAATCTCTCAGCAATTGCTTCTCCACAAAGGATTTTATTTCTCCTTTGCTTATGAAGCTTAGTTCGGCTGGATATGAAATTCTGGGTTGAAAGTTCTTTTCTTTAAGGATGTTGAATATTGGCCCCTACTCTATTCTGGCTTGTAGGGTTTCTGCAGAGTGATCTGCTGTGAGTCTGATGGGCTTCCCTTTGTGGGTTACCTGACCTTTCTCTCTGGCTCCCCTTAGTATTTTTTCCATCATTTCAACCCTGGTGAATCTGACGATTATATGCATTGGGGTTGCTCTTGTTGAGAAATATCTTTGTGGTGTTCTGTGTATTTCCTTGATTTGAATGTTGGCCTACCTTGCTAGGTTGGGGAAATTCTCTTGGATAATATCCTGAAGAGTGTTTTCCAGCTTGGATTCATTCTCCTCATCACATTCAGGTACACCAGTCAAACGCAGATTAGGTCTTTTCACATAATCCCATATTTCTTGGAGGCTTTGTTCTTTTCACTCTTTTTTTTTCTAATCTTGCCTTCTTGTTTCATTTCATTGAGTTGATCTTCAATCTCTGATATCCTTTCTTCTGCTTGCTCGATTCAGCTATTCAAACTTATGTATGTTTCGCAAAGTTCTCGTGCTGTGTTTTTCAGTTCCATCAAGTCATTTGTATTCTTCTCTAAGCTGTTTATTCTAGTTAGCATTTCTTCTAACCTTTTTTCAGGGTTCTTAGTTTCTTTGTGTTGGGTTAGAACATGATCTTTTAGCTCAGAGAAGTTTTTTATTACTCACCTTCTGAAGCCTGCTTCTGTCAATTCATCAGACTCATTCTCCATCCAGCTTTGTTCCCTTGCCAGTGAGGAGTTGTGATCCCTTGGAGGATGAGAAGCGTTCTGGTCTTTGGTGTTTTCATCCTTTTTGTGCTGGTTTGTTCCCACCTTCATGTATGTATCTACCTGTGTTCTTTGTAGTTGGTGACTTTCGGATGGATTCTCTGAGTGAATGTCCTTTTTGTTGATGTTGAAGCTATTTCTTTGGGTTTTTTAGTTTTCCTTGTAACAATCAGGCCCCTCTGCTGCAGGACTGCTAGAGGTCAACTCCAGATCCTGCTTGCCTTGGAATCACCAAGGGGGCTGCAGATCAAGGATTGCTTCCTGTTATTTCCTCTGGTAGCTTCATCCCAGAAGGGTACCTGCTAGATGTGAGCCAGAGCTCTCCTGTATGAAGTGTCTTTTTGGTTATATGGGGCTCAGGGAGCCACTTAGGGAGGCAGTCTGTCCCTTATTGGAGCTCAAGTGCTATGCTGGGAGCTCTGTTGCTCCCTTTAGAGCTGCTGAGCAGGTAGGTTTACGTCTGCTACAGCAGAACTCAGTTGCCCTTTTCCCAGGTGTTCTTTCCTGGGGAGGTGGGGTTTTATTTATAAGCCCCTGACGTGCTGCTTTTTTCAGAGATGTCCTGCCCATCAAGGAGGGAGTCTAGTCACAGTTTGCCTACAGAGGCACTGCTGAGCTGCCACGGGCGCAGTCTAGCAGTTGTGTAAACTTCTTCTGGCTTTTGTTTACACATGTAAGGTTAGAACCTCCTCGGCAATGGCGGATGCCCTTCCCCCAAGCAAGTTCGATTATCCCGGTTCAAGCTCGAACTAATGTACTGGCTGCGAAACTCTCAAGCCAGAGGGTTTCAGTTTGCTGTTCTTTGTGGGGGTGGGATCTGCCAAACCATATCACTTGGCTCCCTGCCTTCAGTCCTCTTTCTGGGGAGTGGGAAGCTCTGTCTCTCAGTTGCTCCAGGTGCCAGCCAAAACAGCCACCCAGATTTGTGCTGATAACCCGTGGCACCAGCCAGAACGACCACTCAGATCTATGCTGGTAACTGGCAGTGCTTGTTGGCCTGGTGGGGATCTCCTGCTCTGTGGGTTGTAAAGACCTTGGGAGAAGCGCAGTATCTGAACTGGAATCCCAGCGTGGAAAAGTTCCCGATGGCCTCCGTTGGGTAGGAGGGGAGTCCTCCGGCCAGTTGCACTTCCCGGGTGAGGTAGTGCCTTGCCCTGCCTTGGTTTGCCCTCCTTGGGCTACACCCACTGTCGAACCTGGTACCTTGGTTGGAAATGCCGCCATCACTTGCTTTCTGCATTGCTCTCACTGGGAACTGCGCTCTGGAGCTTTTCCTATTTGGCCATCTTGGTGGAAGTCCAAAAATCGTTCAGTTTTTTTAACAATTTGCCTTACTTGGAAGACAAATAATCTGTAATGATAGTTATTCATTAAGAAGAATTTTTTTGTTTCTCAGTTATCTAATTACTTCCATTGCTGCAAGTTAATAATAATTTTAGTAAGTAATTTTTTCAAATTTAATTTTGGAAAAGTCATTATTTTCTGATTAATTTTTCAATTTTGAGTAGTTGTTCTTAAGTTAGATTTCATGTCATATCTTCTGTTGAACTTGAGGCTAAAAAAATGTATGTGTCTTGACTGATTATGGAAAGGTGAATTTAGTGTGTGTTTTTTTCTCCTAAGCCTTCATTTTAGGGAACTTCTCATTTTTTCCTTTAGTAACTAATTCATTATTTCCAGACAAATGAATTCTATCAGCCACTCTCCTTGTTGATAGATCATCTGTCTCAGATCCATAAGATAATTTGCTTATCTTTCCTTGTAGCATCAGAGGCTCCTTGAAATGCTAGATACAGAGAAGGAACTGTTAAAAGAAAAAATAAAGGAAGCTTTGATTCAGCAATCTCAAGAACAGAAGGTAATACTTTAACTATGCTCACAGTGTAGAAAGAATGTGTTCTGCTACCTCAAGTAATAGATTTAATGTCTTTCCAACTGTCTTATCATTGACAGGAAATATTGGAAAAATGTTTGGAGGAAGAAAGGCAAAGAAATAAAGAGGCATTAGTATCTGCTGCAAAGGTATTTCCATCTGTAATAGTGGGTTGCTTGTAAGTAAGTGGAATTTAAAAACTGAATGTATTAATAGTATTCTCAAACTACATTTATGTAATTTTTCATTCCACAAAAATCAGTGTTTTTCTTATATTTACTTTTAAACTTAAGATATGACTATATTCTTATTAAATTCACATTACGCAAGATATGGTAGTATTGAAATGCTTTAAAATATAGATTACTACTTGGTATAAAGACCATATATGTTGGGACACTGATATCCACCTGGCATTTATTAGATCTAATTAGAGGTTGTGTGTGTGTATCAAGGTAAGTAATTTTTAAAGCCAAGTTTAAAATAACTTACCTAAATCATGTGTTCATAGATATAAAATATACACACACCAACAAATACACTTTTAACACTTTCGAGTTTTAGATTTAAAATTAAATTTAACAAACAAATATTGAATGTCTCGTATCTGTGTATCACTATGCCAGGGGTGGAAATTCAGGAGTGACTATGATTTTGTCTTTCTCTTAAATAATTTATAATCATATAAGAAAAATATCATTTATATATCAAGAGAGCAAGAAGGAATGCATTAAATTATGCTGAGTATGTATATCATTTATCTGTGTCATAGAAATTTTTAAACAATAAATTACTTTTGAAGTGAGTCTGAAAGGATGGCTAGCATTCTGAACACAGTTTGAATTTTATTCCATAGAAAGGGAGACATATTGACATTTTAAAAACATGTTTGTGCTGTAATCGTTATTGACATTAACTTTTGGGAAATTAGAGGAAACAAAAGCTAGAGACAGGGAAAGAATTCATAGAATGCATCAAAACTCTGGCTAAGAGATAGTGAGTTGTAGAAACAGACTAGTAGTAGTAGCTTGGAAAGGAAAGAAATAGGCAAAATCTAGAAATATGGAGAAGACGAAATCAACATATTTGTTTGGTATGAGTAATGTAGAAGGTGGCCAAGTTGTATACTGCTAGAGTATGATTTAGGAACAAAATGGAAAGTAGCACTCTTTCTTTGGAATAGAGTTTGAGGTGATTTAAAACCAAAACTAGAATTTTTGACAATTTATATCTGTTTTCTAATACATACTTTCGTACTGAGGATTTATCATAATATTAACAAATGTGATTTTTAAATTATGATATAAAGAAATGTATCATCTGGAGAAGACATGTAACTCAATGAAATGATATTTTTCACATAAAAATGTTAAAAAATTACACATCACTAAATGATTCATTCAGAGTGCAAGAAAGGACTGTGATATAATAGTATGAAAATTTCATTTGACATAATTTGATTTTCCTTATTGTACCTAACCTTTAAGAACGGGCCCTTGTCAAGTTCTGATGTGAAGTCATCAAGAATATCTACAGTTACCTAAACTGGCTACTAAATACTTGGTTTTTCCTATTCCCTATCTGTGTGAGACTGGGTTTTTCTTATATTCTTCAGCCAAAAAATGTCATTACAGATTTAACACAGAAGGGAGAAATAAGAATTTAACTGTCTTATATTAAGTCAGATATTAAAGAGGTTTATAGACACATACAGTGACATTTTCCTCACTTTTTAAATTTTGGAAAGTAATTATTTTTCATAAAATATATTGTTATCAATGCAGTCAATGATATTAATTTTAAATGAATTAATAATTTTGTTTTTTCTTGAAATGAATTTCTAATATGGAACATATTAATACATATGACCAACATAAAATCTCTTTGATGTCCTCAATAATTTTAAGATTGTAAAGGGATCTTTAGACCATATAGTTTGAAATCTGCAACTTTATGCTAAGGCTTGATTTCTTTCAAGATTAGAAATGCCATGGAAATTAAGCGGGAATATTTATACAGAAAAGAATAATAGATTTTATTTTATAGCAGTTATTTAGTTTACTTAAAATCAGCAGTGTCAGAACTAAACACTATAGGATCAAAGTTTTTTATCTTTTAGGTTAACCAAGTCTGTCTTACTCAAGAAATTATTATGCAGTCAGTCTTTCAGATTTATTCTGGTAATTATGTATTTTGAAGCTTGAAAAAGAAGCAATGCAGGATGCAATTTTAAAAGCCATAGAAGAAGAAAGAAAACATTTGGAAAAAGCCCATGCTGAAGAAAGGGAATTATGGAAGATAGAACATGCAAAAGATCAAGAAAAAGTATCTCAGAAAATTCAAAAAGCTATACAAGAACAAAGAAAAATAAGTCAGGTCAGTAATATTAACTGTTCGTAAATATTTACTTTTTCCCTCATTTTTCTCGATATGAAGTACCCTTACTTTATCTTTTATCTTACTTAAAACAACCCTGGTACATATTTATGACTTCTTCATTTTTATTTTTCCATTTTGATGTTAATATTTTACTTAATCATTTTTAATATTTTAAAGTGCTTTCATCTTTCTGATATTGAAAACTCAGCAATTGACCATTTTACCCTTTTACTTTATTTTCTGAAAGGTCAGAACCAAATTTATGTTTAGTCATTGCAAATACATTAAACTTTCTGTGTTTTTTTATTTTTCTCATAAACACACACACACACACACACACATGCACACAAAATCAATGCAAAATAATATATTTGTATAGAAAACAATTTGATTCAAATTGCATCTGCCATGTATTGGCACTGTTAGACTTTTCTGACACACAGCATTAAACAAGATAGACAGGGCTCCTGTTCTCTCATGGAGCTTACATGCAAGTTGAAAAAGAGCTATGATAAGCAAGATAATACCACGTGGTGCTGTGGGCTAGGAAAAAAAATTCTGGTTTATATGTTTAGCTAAGAATGGTTATAAGAGATTTCTTTTGATAATAAAGTTAGGAAAGAAACCAAACTCAGTAAATTTGCATGTCATATAATTCAATTTATGTGAAATTCTAGAGAAGACAAAAGTGATATGGGAGAAGATACCTAAGTAGAAGATACAATAACGGGGGGCAGGGGAATTTTTTGAGGGCAATGCTAATGTTTTATATCTTGATTGTGATAGCACTTACATTTGGCAAAACTTATCAAATCACACATTTAATATTGGTGCAAACTATTATATGTAATACCTTAATAGAGCTGATTTTTTAAAAAACAAATGACTATCAGAATAACTGACTAGATGGTGATTTTGGATGTGGTTTCTTTACTAAGATGAGAAAAGGTTAAGTTTCATGGGGCTAAATAATCTAATTTATGTGTATTAATTGTGTGATGGCCTATTTGTGATCCTAGAGGAAATGTTGAGTAGGCAGTTAGAAATATAGAAATGGAATTCAGGGGAGTTGTCAGGGCTGGAGATAGAAATTTTGGATTAATAAGCATATAGTTGTTATTTAAATCCAAATAAAAAAAAATTTCTGGATAGGGTTCTGTGACTTTCTTTTATAGAATGTGTCCATCTTCTATCTAGAAAGAATATGGCCACTTTAGATTAACTGTGTAATACTGTAGATAGTCATTTTCATACAGATGAAATAATGAAAGTGTTAAAGTTATTGGTGCTTTCTGTGTCACACTGTAACCCATGATTGAGTAGCCGGGCCTTCATCCAGACTTTAAAGGAAGCTCAGGTCATTAATACGAACAGCAGCTTCTGCCACCTTCTTCTGAACCCCTGTCTAGATACAGAGTCCAGTGCTCATTCTGTCTTATAGGTGTTTGGCAGCTGGTTGTGATACATAGAGCCTGAAGAGCCACTCTCCAGGGACCTACAAACTGTTTTGACTATAAACTGAAGGAACTGACTTTTTGAAAGCTTGGAAGCCATTTTTAAAGTCACTTCACAGCACTCAAATGTTTTCTGAAAGAAAACTAAATATGAACCATAATTAACAGCAATTAGTATCTTTGTCTAGTAAGTCACAGTAGAAATTAGGAAATATTAATATGGTAACACAGAAACATTGGGAAACTTAAGCAGCCTAAATTATTACTGAGAAATATAAAGGGAAAAAGTCAGCTTCTGCTTTAGAATTTACCTCTGGATTTCTCTCTGCTAGTACTGGCATTAACTAAGAAGAGAAATGTTAAACTATGACAGAAAACAGAGTACCTAAGGATTGTGGTAGATAATTCTCAGAACTCACTTGAGAGATGTTTTTCTTTGGCCTTGATCATAAGTTAAGACTAAGTCTTAATGTTGATTGTAGATTGTACTTTTTTCTGAGGTAATAAGAGAAAAATTTATGAGCCTGGCTTATTGATTTTCATATTAAATTAATTCTGGGTCACTTAAAAGTCTTTGTTAAGGAAAGGACATTACTGACACCAAAGTAGGCAAAAAGAGGATAGTCATTAATTTTGCTGTTCTAGCAAAGTCTTGTAAAAGAACTCTAGTGCATACAGACACTCAAACTATGTCTGACGTTGGAAGCTCTTCATAATAGTTTATAACCACAGCCACTGTAATTTGGGGTTATGTTTTCCCCAGAAGCCACAGACATTACAATCAGTGGTTAAACTTTCCTTAAGAAATTTAGTACTGCCACCTGACCCTTCTTTTAAAAAAGGAAATAGCATTTCTATTTTAGCTTAGCAGGCTAGTTTCACAACCTTGAAATTTTTCTGTGCTGACTTCTTTAGTTTTGATTCATTCATTTTAAAGTTTTTATTTACAATACTTTGATAGTAACCTAGTTTATAATAAAGTTATAATGACATTTTAAATTATCCAGAGAATGAGAATTCATCCTAGATTTTCCCTTTTGTCCTCATTTGCCCATCTTTTTAATTATCAGAACCTTTTCATTTTACCTGTAAAATAATCCTTAAACATATACAGTTACTTCCAACCTGCTGTCGTTGTCTTAATTAATATTCTTATTGCTTACCTTGACATCCTATATAGACTTCTTTACCTCCAGTTTTGTGCCTTTTCAACTTGGAGCAAGTTGGATGTCATTCTCTCACTTTAAATTCTTCAGTGCCTCCCTGAGGCCTATAAAGTAAAGTTCAAACTACTTAGCATAAAATATATACCTTTCATTGATCTGGTCCGTACCTGTCTAGCTCATCTTCTGCTGCTCTGTTTCACATTTCATGCTTTTAGAACCAAATGACTGGTGCATATAGAGTGCTATTTTATGGTATTGGGCCTTGGTTCATAGTGCATCATCAGCCTAGAATGCCATTGCATTCCCGACTGGCAAAACCCACTCTTACTTCATAATTCATCATTTTTGCTCCCCATAAAACTTTTCTTTCCTCCTTGCAGATTAAATCAAGTGATCTTCTTAGGCATTCAATATATAAGTAAACCATTGCTCAGCCATACTATTATTATAAAAGGACCTGTTTCTATGTCTTCTCCATTAGATTACAAGCACCTTGAAAGGAGGAGCTGAGTCTTAACAAACTGCAATAGATTATGATACAGGACCAGCATGAGTATTTTTTTGAGAGTCATGTATACTAAAGCCTTAGTCAGAGGGGAATCACTGATCCAAGCAGTCAGTAGGAATTTGAGTTCCCCCAAGCCTTACCACCATGGGCTAAAGTGCTCTGGGGCCCAAAATGAATGCAAAAGTCTAGGTCACAAGGACTGCAACACCTGGGTGAATCCTAGCACAGAAACAGGCAAAAAGCCAGTGGAATGGTGGGGTATGCAACCTACTGAGACACTAGCCAGGATTGCTAAGGTAGTAATGGCATCACCCATCCCCAGCCCCAGGTTGTACAGCTCCTGGCTCCAAAAGAGACCCCTTCCTTCCACTTAAGGAGAGGAGACATAAGAGTAGGGAGGACTCAGCCACAGCAGGATAGAGTGCTGGTTGGAGTCATTAAGACCCCCTTTCCAGGCCCTAGCTCCTGGGTGACATTTCTGGATATATCCTAGGCCAGAAGGGAACCTGCCTTGAAAGGAAGGACCCAGTCCTGACAGGATTCGTTCCCTGCCATCTCAAGATCCCTTGGGCCCTGAATAACCAGCAGTGATACCAAGGTACTACATCAAGGGCTTGGGTAAGCCTCTGAGACTTGCTGACTGCAGATGAGGCTCAGACATTGCCAGCTGTGGTAGCTACAGGATGAGACTCCTTCTGCTAGAGAACAGTAGAGGGAACAGTAAAGAGGATTTTGTCTGGCACCTTAGATACCAGCTTGGTCTCAGTGGGGTAGACCACCAAGTAGACCCTTAGGGTCCCCAGTTCTAGGACTTGGCTTTTGGATGACATTTCTGGAACAGCCCTGGGCCACAGGAGGAGTTCATTTTCCTGAAGGGTGAGTCTCAGCCCAGGCAGCATACACTACAAGCTAACTGAAGCATCCTTGGGCCTTAAGAGAATCTCAGCAGTAGTCTGGCGGTACTTTCTGTGGGTCTGCAGTACTTCACGTAGGCCCGAGATGAAGTGGCCACAGGGTGAGGGTTCTCGGCCTTTGGAAAGGGGAGGGAAGAGTGGGAAGGATTGTACCTTGTGATTTGAGTGCCAGCTCAGCCATAGAATAATGGAACACCAGGAAGATATCTAAGGTTTTTGACTCCAGTTTCTGGCTCCTGGACAGCATCTCTGGACCAGCCTGGGGCCTAAGAGAACTCACTGCCCTGAAAGGAAGCACATAGGCCTGGCTGGCCTTGCCGCTTCTTGATTGTAGAACCCCAGGGCTTTGAGGGAACATAGGTGATAGCCAGGCCTTTGGCAAGACCTAATGCTATGCTGACTTTAGGTCTGACTGAGCACAGTCATAGGTGTGGTAGCTATAGGGGTGCTTGTGACACTTTATCCCCACCTCCAGCTAGCTCAGAATAGAAAAACTTTATTTGTTTGGGAGAAACTAAGGGATGAGAACAAGAATCTCTGCCTGGTAGTTCAGAGAATTCTTCTGGATCTTGTCCAAAACCATCAAGGCAGTACCTCTATGAGTCTGTAAGAACCACAGCATTACTGGTCTTAGGGTCTCCTCTAAAGAAGATACAGCTTAGATTACAAAATCCAAGTTCCTTTCAAATATTTGGAAAGCCTTCCCAAGAAGGAAGGATACAAAAAAGCCCAGACTGCAAAGACTAAAATAAATACCTAACTCTTCACTGCCCAGACACAGACAAACATCTGCAAATATCAAGATAACACAGGAAAACATGACCTCACCAATGAACTAAATAAGGCACCACGGACCAGTTCTGGAGATACAGAGATATATGACCTTTCAGACAGAGAACTCAGAATGGCTGTTTTAAGGAAACTCAAATTCAAGATAACAACACAGAAGGAATTCAGAATTCTATCAGGTAAATTTAACAAAGAGATTGAAATAGTTAAAAAG
The DNA here is from genome assembly GCA_004027715.1 of Plecturocebus donacophilus. Classification (NCBI taxonomy): domain Eukaryota; kingdom Metazoa; phylum Chordata; class Mammalia; order Primates; family Pitheciidae; genus Plecturocebus; species Plecturocebus donacophilus. Next base: position 13,875 of record PVKP010030817.1, read on the forward strand.
AATCAAACAGAAATTCTGGAATTGAAAAACATAGTTGGCATACTGAAAAATGGATCAGAGCCTTTTAATAGCAGAACTGACCAAGCAGAAAAAAAGAATTACAGCACTTGAAGACAGGATATTTGATCAAGCAGAAGAAAGAATTACTGAGCCTGAAAACAGGCTATACACAAAGGAGACAAAATAATATTAAAAAATGAAATATGCCAACAGAATTTAGAAAATAGTCTCAAAGAGACAAACCTAAGAGTTATTGGCCTTAGAGAGGAGATAGAGGAAGAGATAGTGATAGAAAGTTTATTCAAATGGATAACAGAAATTCCCAAACCTAGAGAAACATGTCAGTATCTGAGTCCAAGATTTTTATGCAACACTAAGCAGATTTAATCCAAAGAAGACTACCTCAAGGCATTTAATAATCAAACTCCCAAAGGTCAAGGATACAGAAAGGATCCTAAAATCAGCAAGAGAGAAGACACAAATAACATATAATGGAGCTCCAATATGTCTGGCAGCATTTTTCAGAGGAAACTTTACAGGCCAGGAGAGTGTAGCATGACATATTTAAAGTGCTGAAGGAAATAAACTTTTACCCTAAAATAGTACATTCAGCAAAATTATCCTTCAGACATACAAGAGGAATAAATGCTTTCTTGGACAAACAAAAGCTATGGAATTTTATTAACACAGGACTTGTCCTATAAGAAATACTAAAGGGAATACTTCAGTCAGAAAGAAAATGACCTTTATGAGCAATCAGAAATCATCTGAAGGTACAAAACTTACTGGTAATAGTAACTACACAGAAAAATACCTAGTATTATAACACTGTAACTTTGGTGTGTAAACTACTCTTATCCTAAGGTGAAAGAATAAACAATGAACCAATCAAAACTAATGACTACCAGAACTTTTCAAGGCACAATACAATAAGATAGAAATAACAACAGAAAGCTAAAAACTGGAGGGATGAAGTTAAGGTATTTTCTTTTTCCTTTGTTATTTATTTGTCCAAACAATTTTAAGTTATTATGAACTTAAAATAAGGGTTTTAAGATAGTATTTGCAAGCCTCATGTTACCTTAACCAAAAAACATACAGCGGGCACACCAAAAATAAAAATCAAGAAAATAAATCATATTGCCCAAGACAATCACCTTCACTAAAAGGGAGAAAAGAAGGAAGAAGAGACTGCAAAACAACCACTGGAAAAAAAATAGCCAGAGTAATCACTTACTATCAGTAATGACATTTAATGTAAATGGACTAAACTCACAAATCAAAAGATATAAATGGCTGAATGTACCAAAAAAAAAATACCCATTGATCTGTTACCTGTAAGAAACTTCTCAAATAAAGTCACATATAGACTGAAGAAAAAGGGATAGAAAAAGATATTCCTTGCCAATGGAAACCAAAAATGAGCAGGAGTAGCTATACTTATATCAGACAAAATGGATTTTAAGACAAAAATTATAAGAAGAGACAAAGAAGGTCACCATATAATGATAAAGGAGTCAATTATGCAAAAGGGTATAACAATTTTAAATATATATGCACCCAGCACTGGCACACCGGTATATAAAGCAAATATTAGAGCTAAAGAGAGAGAGAGAGAGACTCCAATAAAATAGTAGCTGAAGACATTAATAGTCCACTTTCAGTATTGGACAGATCTTCCACATAGAAATCAAGAAATCAACACTGGATTTAATCTATACTATAAAGCAAATGGATCTAACAGATATTTACAGAACATTTTATCCAAAGGGTACAGAATACGCATTTCCCTCCTCAGCACATGGATCATTCTCAAGGATAGACCATATGTAAGGTCACAAAATATGTCTTAAAACATTTTTAACAACTTTAATATCAAGTATCTTCTCTGACCAAAATGGAATAAAACTAGAAATGAAAAACAGGAGGAATTTTGGAAACTACACAAATACATGAAGAGGAAACAGTATGCTCCTAAATGATCAGTGGGTCAATGAAGAAATTTAAGAAGGAAATTGGAAAATGTATAGAAACATATAAGAGAAACACAACATACCAAAACCT